>JANUSC010000408.1:0-183650 GCA_025200525.1 Camellia lanceoleosa
ATTCAAATATATTCTTAAATTGGTGACTCTGGTGGTATAAGATCACAAATCTATCTTGAGGAGATATTGGTGGTTCCTAGGAGGTGTTGAACCACTATTTCCACGTTGTGGTTGTGGTTCCTAGTAGTGAGCAATTCTCTTGATCACATGTCAAAACATGATGGTTCCTAGTAGTACAAAGACTCTTGATCATATGTCGAGAACATCTTTGATTTACAAATAAGAAAAGAATCTGTGTCGCTGTTGGGCGTTGTGATTCTTAGTAATAAAGTGACTACTAATCCTGATTAAAGACATTGTGATTCCTAGTAGTAGAAAATCTCTTTGATCATCTTTGAGAAATTAGTGATTACAGTGATAAGACTATAGCCATGTTAGCGAAGTTAGAATGACAGACTATTGAACCTTTGGATTTGTGTTTCTAGCTTAAGCACAAAGTGATAGGTTGGACCAAATATGTTTGGGTTTTAGCGTTGATTGATGATAGTGGAATATATTTGCTATGATATGATTTTGAGAGTTTCTTAATCATTGTGACACAAGGAATTGTTTAAAGACCTATTATAAATTTTTGAAAAAAGGCAAAAAGCCTTTGTATAAATTCTAAAATGTGGTGTCATGCAAAATGTGAATACCTAAACCCAAGAGGGTTGAGATAAGCCTAAAATCCGTTGACTTTTGTATTCATGATTTGTGCATATCATAGCGATACATGCTCGATTTCTTGTGGATTCGATGCATATTCCAAATATACAAAAATACTATCATGGAATGATAAATGCATCTTTCTTTGAAAATGTATTCGAAGTGTTCATAAAAGGGGTTGAAAGTGACAATGATCACATAGTGATCAATAGATGATCATAGATGATCAAGTTGATGATCAAATTGAGAATTTAAATGGTAGAGAATGAATAAGAGGGCTAGGATTGCAAGTCCTTTGGGGCGGGACTTCTTGACTTATATGTTAGAGGAGAACCTCGAACTTTTCATAGGCGGTAACTTCTTAGGAAAGTCCCTTATGGAAAAAAGCTATTAAAGTGAAGTGGCTCTATCTTACGAACCATACTTGGGGTTGGTTGATCTAACTTGAAGACGGTAAGGCCTTGGCAAGTAAATATGGATCTTTAGAAGGCGATGGGTCGGTGATAAATATAAAGCTAGGCCTAGTTATCAAAAGAGATACAAGCCCAGAAGGCACAGATTACTACGTCGTATTCTATGACAAGGATTACATCCGTGCGCGCCAGTAATTGCGATAAGCTTCTGAAGTTTAGAGATACATCGGATGAATGTAAGACAACTTTCTTAAATGGAGATTTGAATGAAAGAAATCTACATGGAACAACCCGAGGTTTTGACTCTTAGGAAAAAATAAAGTCTAAGCTTGTCAGGAGTCATTATGTGGTTTTGAAACAAATCTCTTGCGACGATATATTGAAAGTTTGACAATGCTATGTTGTTAAATGGATTTAGAATCAATAGGTGTGACAGTGCATATATATTAGAATAACGACAGAGTTATGTCATTTGTGTCTATCGTAAAACTAACATACTCATTATTGGTAGTAATGATGAAATGGTTCGGAAGCTACCAAGAGATGTTAAACTCAAGTTTGACATAAAAGATATAGGCCTTACGGATGTCATTCATAAGTATTAATTTACCAAAACATCTAGTATTGTGTACTTTCTTAGTCTCACTATATTTGAGAAAATGCTTGAAACTTAGTAAATCGGATACAAGTGTGTCTAAGGTAGATAGGCGTGAGTCTACACTTGACCCGAGAATAATGGTAAGTGTCTCGTAGAATATTCTTAGCTCATTAGGCTGATATGTTGATGAGTTGTATAGGTCGGATATAGCCTACTCATTGCTTGAGCTTGAAATGAATACACCAGGTAATCCAAATGCCACTCATTGGAGGCATTATGAGGTGGAATTGCTCTACGCTACACGGGATTATAAATTTGCAGTATGGATACCCGGTACTAGGGGTTATTGTGACTCTAATTGAATATTTAATATAAGAACTCCAAATCCACTAGTGGTTATGTGTTTTACCCTCAGAAAGAAGCGGTAAGTGTCTTGAAATCTTCTAAGCAAATGTGTACATTGAAAGTTAAGCGATGGAATTTGAGTTTATTGCTTTGGATAAAACAATTGAAGAAGTGAGCAACCCGCCGATTAGATTAAGGATATTCACATTGGTCGAGGACACATGCCCTTTATTTGTATTTATTGTGATAGTTAATCGGTGATTGGGCCAGACGCGATGCGTATATAATGGAAAATGCAGGCGTGTAGTAAGACATATTTCCATCGACAACTACTCTCTAAATGGTTATACTCTCTAGACTATGTGAAATAAAGATAACATTGCGGAATCCCAGCTAACCAAAGATTGCTGAGAGTTAGTAGAAATATTAAATCGAGAGGAATGGGATAAGACGAGTAAATATTCTCTGAATAAATAATAAACCTAGTTGTTGGAGATCTCAAGATCCTATGAGTTCAAAGGACAACCTAATTGCGTGTAACAGATAGTCTTTGTGGAGAGTAAACTCCTATCCATTCCATTATCTGGAAATTGATACCTTATGGGGTGCAGGAGGTTAGTGATCCTTTTAATGACCTAAGTGTTGTGAATAGTCAGCGTGGTATCTGAAAGATACATATGTAGAGTCACCTATCTTTGAGATGAAAGTGGGGCAGCTTTTAAGAATTAATTTGAATTCTTTAAAAGCATAAAACAGACTAGGCTAGTCGAATGGCTTGGACATACCGGCGAACAAGAATAATGGTTGGAGTAACTCCTGTATGAAGTCTATTGTCTCGGTTACACAAGCAATGAGAACAATTCAAGACATCACGTTCCTTTGGTCAACTAGTAAATCGATGGCTTTCACTCTGAAAGGTTCAAGGCCATGACTACCTTTTTACGATCTTGAGGATTATTCTATGCTCTCTCTTTGAATACTTTTGTAAAAGCGTGTCGTTTTTCTTTATTAGGCCAATTTATTCATGTGGGGATTGTTGGGAAAATAATGATTTTTAAGCAACTTTAATTTAAAATTAAAAGTATAAGTTATGGCCGATTGAGGTAAGTGCAGTCTTTTGCATTCTCTCAGTGAAGATTACAATATAAAATGATAGGCTAAAACCATTGAAGATTGTGAATGAGAATTGTCGTAAAATTGGACATCAATAAAAGTTGAGGCTTAGCTTTGGACTTGATCTTAGTTTAGGCGGGCCTGAACATGCTTGTGCTTGTCGTATGTTGGGTTTGGTGTTGGACTTAGACTTGGACTTAATCTTAAGCTTGCGACTAATTTATGTATTGGACTTGGCTTGTGCATGTGTGTTTGAAATTGGGTTTGGATCGGGTTTAGTGGCCCAACATTGGTATCCATTGTGTGACTACATCTAGTTGGTTTATTCAAACATCATTATATACATATTTATTTGTATATTAAAAGCACATGAGAGGTTAAAACGCTGTATTCTCATCTTTTGGTGATGGGTTGATGACCATATTAGTGGCCATAGGTTTTTAACTTTGGTAACTCTAGCCTAATGGCTAGAATTGATAGCCATAGTTAATAGCATTTGATGAGCCTATTGATGTATAGCCTTTTATATTTGGTTTCCTTGTATAAATAGAGGCCTTTCCTCCAATAAATATATACTGAGGAGTTTTTTTTTTTTGATAGAAAATGAGATGAATTGTTTTTTGATGAGAGTTGGAGATGGTTTTACAAAGAAAATTTCCTATCTTCTTTTTGCCTAGTCCCTTCTTTAGTTCTTGTTGAAAAGTGCAACCCATTATCAAGTTTGCGGAAACTGTTTAGAAGGTGCTCCTGCGTTACTTTAGTTTTGACCGTCGTATCTTAGGAGGCAATTGACATACCTCCAACACCCATGGTAGTGACTGTCTGTTTAAGGATACTATGGTATCACATAGGTTCGGTTTGCTTCCTACTATTAGTTTTATTTATTATGAATTTCCTATAAATTTTAGTATGTTCTTATTTTGAAATTCAAAGTAGTTGTTCAATATGAATCTATTTATTTGGTTTAAGTACACAATTTCTGTGAGACTTTACCACCTTATGTAGGAAAACAATTTTGAGATGCTAATAGTATTTCTCCTGTGTATATAACTTTCGGGAGGATTTGAGGCCAAGAGTTCATTTGTTTTATTTGATGTAATTATTATTTTGTATAAGCCTTGAGTTTAAATTGTATTAAAAAGTTGAACTCATTTGATGTATTCAAGTATTGACTTAGAAGATATGCCATTAGGGCATATAGTTACTTGATCTCTCCTTTATTTAAAATTTATGTATCTATAATGACCGGTCTTTTTCGTTTGATTATTATGTCGACCTATGTTAAAGTAGATTCCATTATTGCTCGGTTGTTGTTGTCATCCTTTAATTCTATTTGATTGGTTTAGGATGTGTTTGGCGTGTTTGAACGACGGTGGGTTGAATCTGAGTCAAAGATGTTTATTCATGTGATTTTAACGCTACTTTCACTTTCGGCGGACATTTTAACGCTTCAGCGGAGTTTCCACCTTCGGCATTTTTTGGTTCTGCCAAAACTTGCGGAGTAAAATTCTCTGTCTTCGGCGGGCATATTCTTCGCTCGGGCGGACATTATTTACTCTTTTACGCTTTCGGCGGTGTGTTTATACGCTTCGGCCGGACACCATCGATATTTAAAAAGCGGCAATGACGGGATTTTTAGAAGCGGTTTTCATTCTTTTTTGATCTCAAACCCTAAAGTCCGACTTTTCTTCTTCTCCTAAACACCCTTTCCCCTAGGTTTGATCTAGTTAGGGGTGTATTTCTACCTAGTTCCTTTACAAATAAGATAGAGAGTGAGGGCTTTCATTTAATGCAGACAATTGTGGATTTGGAGCAACTTTTGAGAGTTCGGAGTATCTTCTTAAATCTTTTATCCTCTTTTGGATTCTTCAGCTTTAAGGTTAAGAGATTTCCTACTCCATTTATACGCTTTAATCATAAGTGTTGGTATTTTTTGGTACATAAGGGGAAATTGGTTTTGGGTAATTTTGGGAGAAACCCTGAGGTTTTGACTTAGATTAATTTATTGTGTAATTAATTTAAGGGAGGTTTGTGGAATTGAGTTTTAATTCATGAATTTGGGGATTATGAGATCCAATTGATGTAGTTAAGATATTTAATCACTCATACTTATGGTGATATTATATATATAGTGATGTTTATTTCTAAATTAGACATAATTGTTTTGGGCTATCGATTGGAGATAGCCATTGTTGATTATTAATAGACGCTTGCATGTGGCTTGATTAATTGGAGATCGAAGTCATTTGTTGTTGTTGAATTAATACAAAACATTACATGTATTGATTATGTGTTGTATATTGCAAGTATTGATTATGTTTGCATATCTCATTTTGGTTTTGGAGGAGATAGGGGATGGACTCGGTTTGGGGAAGAAATGGGATGGACTTCTAAACTTCGAGATTTGTTGGGGGGTTTAGGGAAGAAGGGGATGGACCTCTAAACCCAGTTGTTGGGAGGAGAAAGGATGGACTCCAGAAAATGCACATAATAATGTGTGCTATTTGATGTAATGAAGTATTTCTATTTATTGTTGATATGATACATCACCACTAGGTGTATTAGTTGAGGAAGTATTAGGAAGGTGAGATGTGGTTTGTGATTGATACAATACCGGCGTAATGTATTTGTTATGTTATAGAGAGGTTTAACTTAATTTGTTATCCTGTTAAATCATTGAGAGATGAAATTCTGATTGAGTTTTGTTTGGGTTTTGAGCCATAGATGGAAGGTAAGATGTCGCCATAGACAATGTGTCATAGGCAATATAGATATTAAATGTCATAAAATTGTAATTGGAATATAGTGTGTTAACCATGTATATCGAGATGCTAATGCTTTTAGTTAATTCTTATACTTGGTTTTAGTATTTCTCTCTTTTTGGGCTGTGGCTCACCTATGCTAGAACTTCATTTTTTGGTGCGGATGGTTTCACTACTACCTCCAGGACTTAGCTTGTGAGGAATTGGAACTAGAATTTGTTTTAGTTTATTTGCTTTTTATATGTAAACACTCCAAGCCTTGAGGCTTTATTTGTTTGAGTTAGAACTCACATGGATTTGTGTCCAAGTATTGTTGCTTATGGTACAAGTATAGCTTAGTAGGGCATTTTATTTCAATGTTTTTATTTCTTAAAGACTTTTGATGAATGGAATTATGTTTCTTGTTTTTGATATATTGGTGCATGTTAATATTATTTATTATGGAGATTCAATTTTGAGGCGTTCTGAAATTATCTATATCATATGCAATAGATTAGGATCTAGGATTTATAAATGTATGCATGTATATATGTTATCTTTTGTATCATCAAGTTTAAAAATGAAATATAAAGACCATGAATATTATTGATCAATCACAAGGAATTATGAGATAGGATATTATTATTTCCATAGCATTATAGGAATAAACTAAACCTAAAAAATTGATGTATAATGAAATTTATTTTTTATTTTATCATAAATATAATTTTTTAATTTATTCTATTTTTTTTTTTCTAGCAACTTTACCAGATTAAATTATGACATCTATTTCTTATTATAAACTTAAAAATTATACAATTAACAGCATAACTACAATATATATATATATATATATATTCTGATAAAATGATTAAAATTTAATTCATTCTAATATATTTTTATACTTTTTAAATAAATTTTATGTTTTTTTTAATTTTAAAATTATTTTTTAATTATTTATTTAACCTGTGCGTCGCCTTACGACTTCGTATGCTTTCATAATATTTAATTAGAATGAGTGTCAATTTTTTTCACGCATGTATTTTTGTATTTTAAAAATTAGCTTGAAACTTTCAAGCACTATAAAAACTTCTAATAACGTTTTGCAATTATATATACTGTGAGAAATATTTGAAGTCATTTAAACATATCATTACAAAGAAAAAAAAAAAAAGTCGTGTTTCACACTAATAATGAATTGATAAAATTATTAACAAACTATAATATGAAATTAAACTAACCATTAACAAATTAAAAGTATTTGAATTATACTCCAGTGCAACAAATCAATTATATGTAATAAATTCTTAAAATGTATCAGAATTGTAAAATCTTCTTTAAAAAAAAAAAAGAGAATATTGACAAGTTGGTTTGGGTAGGTTTAGGCTAAAAAACACAAAAAAGATAAAATATGATAAATAAAGTTAATAAAACAAAATATTATATTTAAATCATAATCATTTCATTTTTCTTTCACAAAAAAAAAAAAAAGGGGTCAAAAAGTTCTTTCCAAATAGAGCTAATTTGCGAGAACAGATTAGTCAAAAAATTAAAAGAAATCGGGACTAAAAAGGATTCTTCTTAAACAAATCCTAGGTCTCTTTTTAACATTTAACTTTCTTCCCTTACCAAACTCTTCTCAAGCTCTACTTAAAATAACGCACATCAATATTTGAAATTGCTTCTAAATTAAAACCAAAGAAATATTAGATAAAATGAATACTTTGCAAATAAAGTAATAAATGAAAAAATAATATAAATTAAATTCATCTTATAACTTTGTCTTATAAATCTTGCCAATTAGAGAGGATTTATAGCCAAATATTCTAACCATACATAGATGATACATACACACCAATATGAGTAAGAGAGATAAAGAAAATATAAATTAAAAATAACTTAAAATGCCTTGCGGAAACAAATCTCGTAGAATCATCATGTACCCAATAGTGAGCTTGCATTGCTAAGTTTTGTCAAGGGTTACTCAACTACGTTAATCTTGAATAGAAGAAAGATTAACCAGCCCATAATACACATTAATATGGTAAAGAAAAATGCCTGAAATGCTGCAACACAAATCTTATATAGGATCATCATTAGCAGCCAATAATTTGGACTTGCATTGCCAAGGGTTATTCCAACTATGTTAACCTTGCATGAATAACTAACCAACAAAATACACAAAAGTGAACAATTGAAATATGTAAAAAATGTCACAACATGACCGATTTGCCTTCTTTCACCCTCAAATAGCAAAACCCATGACGCAGAAAAGATTGATTGTGTAACAACATATAACTTTATCATTGTAGTCTCTTGTTTGCCCGTGTCAGCAAAATGGAAAAATAATAATAATAATAATAACAATCTTTTTACAATGTGTTTTAGTTGGGAGATTTAGAAAAGAGAATTTGAAAGAAAAAGAAAAGTGGTAAGAATATGGATAAAAATATGTTTTATTTTTATCTGGTTTTACTACACCTTTTTTATTTCTTTCTAAAATTTCTTTTCAAATCTACCGATCAAACCACCCAAATGATACAAATTATCGAATTTTCTCATTTGACTTATGTTTGCAGCATTATCGATGTCAAGTTGATATTGCTATACCAAGTTCCAAGGCAGAGATAAAAGATAAAATATAATATGTAAAAATTTTAAAATAGTAAAGATTTATTTAGATGTGATTTTTTTATTTTTTTATTTTTGAGAAGAGATTTGATAAATCATGAATGTCTAATGGATAATGAATGTTTTAACTAAATTTAAGTTTTCAATTTCAGATTTTATTATCTTTTAAATTTGAAATTTATAAGCAATATTTTTTTTATTTTTTATTTTAATTATAAAATAAGAAATTTAGTTTGTAAGGAACCCAAAATACTAGCTTATTGGGTATTGAAACAAGTCCTAGCAATGGGCTAACCCGAACAAGGAAGCCCATCAACAGAGCAAATATCCTTTTATCTATAAAGAGAGACATATAGCAATCAAAATATTACAATAAACCAAGAGTAATGATTAATGAAATAACATCATAATCCAGAAATAAAGTCCTTCTATTCATATACTTCCAAGTATACAAAAGAGTAACACATGCATTTATACATTGAAGCCCTAACCACTGAATCACCTTAAGCATGTGTGTTATGAACACTTATGAAATGAAGTTAACCAGGATATAATAATGCCATGTTGGCTATATATCTTTTTCAAGATAATTGGCAATTACAGCAAAAGTGAGTTTCGCGTAATACATATATAAAGCCCTGAAGCTACAACATAAATCTAGCCACCAACAAAAATAAAAGCTCCAGAACCTCTCAAGCTATTGCCTTGGCGAGGCATGTCATTAATGTCTGAAAATAATTTTCTACCATAGGTTGAGCCCAAAGCCCAATAAGATATTCTATACGATGTGAATCTTAACAAAAGTTATAAGGTGAAATGCATATGCAATGCTCATACCCCAAAACACGCTTTATATCTCTTTTCAAAAACCATGTAATGCTAGGTTATATCACAATTCATAAGAAATTCACTTTCTTTACAAATAAGCAGGCGATGGATACAACCTTTGAGAATCTCTAGGATGTATCTACAAATGAGCTTCCTAGCGAGGGCGGACGAAATTCTATCATTGGGGGCGAAAAACAAACATAGGAAGATAAATGAGTTAGATTTAAAAGCGATGGATTTTCATTTATTAAACAATTGTGATTTTTTTATGCTATTAGTTGAAAATGGATAGAATTTTTATTTTATTAAATATTTGATGTAATATTAATATTACATTATAACATCCTAATCAATGAGAGTTTTATATTTAGGTAGCTATAAATAATGATGGGACTAATGAGATACCATCAATTAGTAAAAGTTTGCTATACCGTTCATAGCGTAAACTACAATAATTCATAATTTTTCACTTTTCACTTTAGAGATGCACACCATAAATTAACTTCTCAATATTTACTACATATAACACCATAAATATTTTAAACTTTCATAAAAAGGAAATCATATATTTTTTTATAATAACATTTTTTACATTTTATACTATTATTGTATTATAAAAAGAGTTGTTAAGGATATAGTTAAAAAAATTATAAGGTGGGAGGGGCCCAATAGGAGAAGTTGTTAGTGTGGTAAACTAAAATATATATTTTAACATTGAGCATTTGTCTGTAAGCGAGGCAGGCTACTATGGAGTCTGTCTGATTAGTCACTGACTACATTACCAATTGCCATTTTCACAGAGCACTAGCAGGAAGACTGACACCCCTGCTCCCGAAATGCGGGTTTACATGCTTTCCCCAGACACATAAGCCAACATATTTTACAACTACATTCCTATCCAAATTCACCAAGGTAATCACCTATTTTTCTCAAAACAATAACCATTTTTCAATGTGTTAAATATGTTACAATGTTCAATGAAATGGATGAGGAAATTAGTTTTCAATTCACCTAATTCTTATATAATTTCTACAACAACCATAGATATCCTCTACCAATAAGCTCAAAAAATAGATATTTGGAAACGAGATAATTATATTCTCCAACACATACCTATAATTCCCAATGACCTTTTCAAATAAGATAAATAAGTCTATATCTAACTCCAAATGTCATGTCATCACCATTGTTTCCAATTCCATAAAAACAACATCAATTTCATTTCCTCTTAACAAACCATCAAATGTTGTTTACTCAATTTTGGTAAAACTATTTCATTTTCTTTAAAAATCATCTCCCAAAGATAAAATCCATCATTTATCACAACCCGACCATTTATACAAGCCACAATCATATCTGATAACTCATTACTTGAAAGCCCTCTCTTTTGAATTTTTTCTAAAATCAAAACCCTAGATTTTTTGTTTAAAATTTCCAAATCCTTTCTTTTGGCATGGCATGGCGCCTTAACTACAACATAGCTTAGAAATCAAATAACTAAGGTTAAAAAACAATACAAAGTGTCAAAGTAATCCCTATCTCAAAGAAGAAAGACTCAAAGGATAGATGGGTAGAACCTTAATGGAAAGTCGAAAACAGTCAAACTTTTTTGATTAGAACGAAGTTGTGGACGCTCGAACGTCTCGGGAAAAATTTTGTTTTTGTTCATTGGGCTGCATTACGGTTGGAACTCAATGTCACGGTTGCTAAAATCTAATCTCTAGAAGTGCAACATGTGAGATCGATAAATCACCAAAGAGTCCGTCATCAAAATCGCTTTTGAAAATTGATTTTTTAGAAGAAGTGCTAAACATGAACTGCTTTGCGGACATCTGAGTACGCCACTCTAAATATTTTATTTTTGGAGGCAATTTAGAAATACTGACTCGTGCCTCAAGGCCACGTGTTACGTCAGTCACCAAAGTTGAAGCTTTGGCTTGGGAACTTAGGTGTAGAGAGGGAAAGGTCATGCAATGAGCACTTCGGCCTCGCTTAGAATCAAATATCTAGCCACTACTAAACATGGATGATCTTGCTTTTGAAAATCACATGTGTTCTTATTAGATTATTAGTTAAATTACTATGTGATCGCACAACATACAAGTATAGACTAGATGGCCTAAGTTGGAACATGTAAACATCTCTATGTTTGAGTTTTTTAAGCCCAGTTTGCTACTTTCAAAGAAGTAGGCTAAAATCACTTAATTTTGCTTACCCTCAAAGTGGGCTTAGAAAACATGGTGATTTGCCACTCTCAAGTGGGATTAAAACTTGCAATAACTTGCAATCAATGAATTGTTCCAATAGGGTAATCCAACCCTTCACTCCACACAGCATTCAAGCAATTATATCACATAAGCAAATATCCTCTTGGCAAGTATGCTATCATGGCGGAGTCACTCACACACATTACGCAAGTGATGCAAAGCATAAATATTCCACTCGCAAAAGTACTCCAAGCTCAAAATAGAAGATAAAGTTAAGTAATCATGCACTGTGATCCACGGCTATGTCAAGAATGCCTAATGCACAACACATGAAAAATGCAACTAAAGATAGGGTTCGGCTATCCTGGAGATGTCATAATGTGAAATGCAACACTTGACGTAACCATGTATTCAAATTGAAGTTGAAATATGAATGTGATTAGATGATGATACGTAGAAACTCACGGTCACATGCAATATAGATGAAGATGAGATGCTGCGCATGCAAGTACATAGGTATGCTAAACAAAATATGCCCTAATACCTTAATCCATCAATAGCTAGTAAATAAAAGGAGAAAGACATTGGGTAAATAGAAGTATTATGCATCACAATACTAATGCATTAACCTTATTGGCTACAACAAATGTGCCCTCTCGGCGGAGGGTTAGGAATAAATAATAGCTGAGTCCAGGCTAATTAGCCTAACTATTCTGGCTAATTAAATTATTACAAAACAAGTTAAAACAAATAATTATTCTAAGTTAACAAAGCAGAAATGAAAGCGCAAACAGCGACGAGGATGCATGCATGCTTTCGAATCGCCTCGCTTCAAAATCCATCATCAGCGATGCCCCCAACTTGCTCTTTATCTTGGTTCCTGTTTTCGTACTTGTATCACTCACCAAGCTCCACAAAGCTTCAACTCCACCTAGAGACCTACAGGATATTGGTTGAGCCGAGTTGTTGCCAGAGGAGACCCACTGCCCAAACCACTTTTCTTGGCTTGAAAAACAGGAAAAGTGGTCGGCCACCTAGTAATAATCGGGTTTTTCCACGTACCGTGGGCCGATTTTGTCAGACTCTTCTAGTTTACCGCAACAGTAGAGCAAGAAAAGGCATGGCAATGTATTTGGCAAGATATGTGTGCAGCAACCACCCTCCCTATCATTTCATAAGCTCAAGGGGAGTGGTTCCTGGACCATGAGCCACCAATCACGCTCTCGATACATGATGGCCGAGAGGTGAAGTTGCATGATTCAATATGAAAAATGAATGCTGAAATAAGTAAACACATAAAGGCTGAAATCTCTATCATGTAAGATCAAGAGTAAGATGCATGCGGTAGAAATTGAGGCACGTTTCATCACTTCCAAGTATGAAACATCCTTCCTGTTTCTCGTGTTTGGACTAAACACCTATTCCAAACTTCTGATACAACAGAGTGGCATGGAACATACAGCATATCTCGATGCAAGGAACATGCACACTCGATGCTAAGTAACAAAAATGGCATACACAATCACAGAATGACAACCTAGCACACTTTCCAATGCAAGTAAGGTGGCATACTTTCGAGTGGCAATATGACCTAAGCATACACAATGCAAAGTATATGGCATGTCACATGAATGCAAGCGAGATAAACATAGCATGCAAAACAACATGCAATCAATCATGCTCAATGGACTTAAATTAAAGTGGACTAAACCTCGGCCATGCCTGGAAATAGAGGCCATTGGTGATAGAGATAAAGGCATGGAAGTAAGAAGGAAATGCATGCACGTGTATTAGCTCACCAATTAGGGTGATAAGAACACAACTCTCAAACACATTGAAGAAGTGATAAACATAGAGAGGCTATGGCAAAGACATAAGCTCTAAAAAATATCATTTAAAAATGATGCCAAGGCATGCAAATGATCACAAGTATAGCATGGTAGAGGCCTCAAAACTCAAAGAGACCTAGCTTCAAGCATTTAGACTATAGCTATGCAAATGCATGACATATATGGCCAATAAAAACCCAAAAAGTCCTTTCTAGAGCATGCCAAAACAATGACAAAACATGCATGGAGAAAGCTTAAAACAAAGCTAGCATGAAGGGTCAAAACATGCCAAGAGTATGTAAGGCCATTATAAGGAGGTTTACACTACACCTACCAAAGCCAAGTGTGTGATGACTCCTAACCAACAAAAATCAGAGTTATAGTGGCATGTCAAATGATGGCCAAAAACCCACTGGGAAATGGAGCCAGCAATACATGCTAGAAAAGACATGCTTTACTTTGCAAGGCTACAAGTAGGTTTACACTAAGCAGAGTATAAGAGCATGCAGAGAGGTGACCAAGAGCAGACCAAAATAGAGTTATGGAAGGTCTGGAAAGTCATGAAAACATGCTTGAAAAAAAGAGCTAACATAAGCCAAGCAAAATACATGCTACTTTATAGAGCTAACAAGGCATGGCATGGAGAGACAAGGAGGAGGGGGCTATCCCCTCATTTGGGACCTCAAATATAAGTTTTTTACCACTAAAAAATCCTGGATTTCGAAAGTGGGTTCTAAGGCCCTAAAAAATTCTTTTGAAAGTGCCTTAGAAGATGGCTCAAAAAGCTATACAAGTCAATGAGCAAAATGGGAGGAAACAGCCTCCTAGCCAAATAAGGCACAAAAACCTCCAACACTTTGAAGGACTGAAAAACTGAAGTTTTCTTTTAGATCAAAAACCAAGCCAAAAATAGTTTAGAAGGGTGTGAAACAAGCATGCAAGAATGGCCAAGATAGTGTACAAAATGAGTTTTAAAAGAGGGGTATACCTTTGAAGCTACTGACTCGCAAAACAACCACTTTTCTCGAGCCAAACAACCTTCAATCAGCCCAAAAATCGGGTTCAAGAGACCTCCAGCCCATGCTGATATGCAACGGCTTTGATGAAGGATGCCTAGAGCGGAAACTAGTTATATTTCTCTGCTTCTATGCCCTTCTATGCACAAAAGGGGAAGTATAGGGGAGTAAACTATAGAGAGAGAGAGGCGTAGATTTAGAGTCTCGAAAATTCTAGAGAGGAGGAGTTTTTAGAGAGAGACACTCCTAAACTTGTTTCAAGAAGTTCTCCTTTGCAAATGGGAGATAGTGGTTTCATATATAGCAAAAAGCAAGAGTTGGTTAGAAGACTGCCATACATGCTTAGAGGTCAGGAGACAAATTAGAGGTTGTAGAGGCGATTTGGAGAAAATATCTTCAAAAAATCGGAGTTTGGGACACCTTAGCCATTTTTTTCTTCGGTCAACACCACTTTTTGATCTCACGACCACTTTTACGGTTGCTGCCCTACTTTTCTGATGATCGACATTCACCATTTTTTCATAAGTGGTAATACCAACTTTTCATCTTCGAGGTCCAACTTGTTCTAAATGGGGCGTAACTAATTCATCTCGAAACTCCTTTTAGTCGTGTCATTATCATGTCCAAATTGAAGCCGGAAGTAATCTTTCCATTATGGTGGCAGCCTTGCATCGTAAATTTGACCTGCGTGAAAAAATAGTGATGCCTATTTGTGGTGAATAGCCTTGATTTTTAGCCTCCTACTCAGATTCATGTCGAACTTCTCCCAAACTAGTTTTCTTTCTCTCCTTTTCCTCTTTTTCTTCAACTCCAAACCCTAAATAAAGTGTTTTGAAATATTTTCAAAGATTTCATCTCTTCTTTTAAGCCCGTTTCCACTTTGTCTGCCCTGCTACCGGTTTTGCAAAAGCGCAACGATTGCGTAAATCGCGGCGTTGGAACATTACCATAGGAATCTTTATTTTAAAACATTTTGAAAGAGAGGGTTTCAAGGTCTAAAAAAAAAATGCATCTTTTGATCAAGAATGTTTTTGTGGGTCCAAAAGGTATGGGGTGGGATTTGACTAATTCTCCTATTGTAAAGTAAAACTAAACCTTTGCCTGCCTACATTAATTCCTTTCACGTAAGTAAACCATCATCAAATAGGGTGCCCAAGTTTTAAGGGGGTCAAATAAAAAATGAGAATGTCTCCACAGTAAACCTTGACGTGCTCTCTTTTTTTTTTTTTTTTAATCAAAGGGACAAGGTGGTGTAGAGATTAATGGATCAATGTGTATTTAGAGTTTAGAGATGGTTTCTAGAGAGAGAGAGTGTAGATTTGAGAATTAGAGAGAGAAAGAGAGAGAGAGAGGGTAGAGAGAGAGAAGTGAAAAATGATACAAAAGTGACTTTACAACTTTGATATACACGTGAGACCACTCAACAGCGGTTGTGAGGAATGGTGTCGCTCAGCCGTACTAGATTACAACAAGGCTGTAGATACATCAGAAAGGCAAAACAAAAATGACCGCTGAAGGCGAAGAACACCACCGCCCTGTAATACTTTTACAAAGCCTACAAAAAGAAAATACCGCGCGCCAGGTTCCAAAAGACAGCTAGAGCGCAAAGAAGGATAAATATACGAGCACAAGAAACACCACTCAAGTGAAGAAGAATACCCATACTCTTAGTAGCTTTTGTGAATTTTGCTAAAAAGTATCGGAAGTCCTCAAAGTTCATGAGCACAAAAGCGATAAATAAATGGGTTGGGTCCAAACTGAGTTGTTATAACACACCCTATGAAGTATATGGGGCCTCAAGTATATACGCACTCCAGATAGCACTAACACAACTCTTCGCTTTTTCATCTTCTCTCTTTAACTCTAGTGATATTCTTTATCATTGGAGTGTCTCTACCTGGCAATCTGAAGTTGGATGGTGCCGAGCTATGTTACATCTCCTTGTAGATCTGGCTGTGGGTCGAGCTCATTTCTTTGTTGGATATAAGTTTAACCGGGTCTCTACAATTTGTCATGGTAAATACATGCAGCACGGATCCAAATCTTATCAAGCTTTGATGCTTCTTTGGTTATGTCTTTTCTTCACTTATACCTTTTGAATTTGAGTTTTGGAGTGACTTTGAGCGTGTTTTAGAACTGTAAGTTGGTTGCCTTTTGATCTAGAATCTTGTTGCCTAAATTTTTGGCCTACCGCTCGAGCCCGGAGTTTCAGCAACTCCTTCGATGATCGAGTGTCTCCATAGTGCGCCAAAGTCTTGCAAGAGTGTTTTTCAGCGCTAGAAGACAATGTCCGTAGCGCCGTATACAGCAATTTCTCCGCTTAGAACATCATTCCTATTCAGAATCTGTGAATACTTTGGGCGGGTGAAATTCAAACGCCGAAGCGGTTGTCATTGGCGCCAGTGTAGTATATTTCGGAGTGTTGCTAATGTGCTATATCGACACTTTCAAGCACAGAAACCCTCGCTTTCGGCGGGATTCAGCGTATATCATATACGTGAAAGCGACTTTTTGTGCATAACATTTTTTTCTATCCAAACCCTAAGTTAGAGAGCTTCTCTCTTTAGAAATACCCTCTCTCTATATTTGACCTAGATTTAGTGATCTTCTCACATTCCCCTTCCTCAGGACAAAAAAGATTGGGGTTCTCTTCAAGATCTTCATTTCCATCCAAGCAAAGAAGAGGGTTTTGCCATTTTGGAAGCTTTCACCTTTGCCTAGCCCTTCTCCTTGGACTTCTACTTCTCAGGTAGGAATTCTAGAGTTATATATAAATGTAATATGTATATATGTTATGCTACAAAATGTTGATTTTAAGTTGCTATGAAGTAGTTGTGTTAGTTTTTTTAAATTTTGTACTAAGCTGAAAGAAAGAGAAAGAGGGTTTTCAAAATTGGGTTTCTAAAATCTCAATTCTTTGTCCTTCCTAAGGGTCTCTTTTCATTTGACTCATAAGATGTGCTGATTTGGGTTGGTTTTCACCTAGAAAGTGGATAAATGTTGATTTTTGGTAAAAGCCACTAGAAATGGTGGGATTTTGAAAACACATGGAAATATTTGTAGAAACTGCTTTACTAATTTTGTATGATGATGGGTGAGATGATGTTATCAGTAAAGTGTTAAAAATGTTGAAAGTGTATGTTGTTGAAGGAAGTGATGAATGTTTTGTATCATGTTTATGAAATTACGTAAGATCTTGGAAGTTAATGTTGGAGAAACTTTATAGTTTGCCTTGAAAGTGGATTATTGGTTGTAAATTGTTGTTGAGAGGGAATGGAGTGGGCACATGGGCATTTTTGTGAAAATGACTTGAAGAAAAGAAATGAGAAATTATTGATTTGATATTGTTTGTGAGAGATATTTTCTGAGAATAGCAATCTATTGCATCTTATTTCCAATTTATTATTATTATTATTATTGTGACCTTGTCTGTATTTTGGAGAAAACATTTATTTTGGAGAAAGGACCTTTGTTGTAATAGGAGGAATTGATGGAAATGTGTAAGGTAATGCAATATGTTGGTAGAAGTCAGGATGAGGTGTAGATAAATTTGATAAGTTGGCCTGAGTGTCCGTGAGTGAACGACCCAAAGTCACAAAGTGAATAGGTGTCGAACCTTCCGGACATTACCCCAAGAAAATGACATTATAGTGTCTAAGCAAAATATGAGTTTAGTGAGCTTTTCGTAGAGTTCTACTTTGGCGAGACACTAACCTAGGGATTACCAAAGGTCGTAGTTCATCGCCTTATTGATTAAGGTCAATGATTGGAAATTTTGATAAAACTATTGAGATTGTAAATAATTGTAGGAAAAGATTAAAACAACTTATTTAAATGTGCATGAAATGGACTTTTTATAGGATGCATGGCATAAGCATTAATAATTGCATTGTTTTTAAAAGAGTTTGCATGATTTGTATATACTTTGTAAGAATTCTCATCAGGCTTTGCTGCTCACCCTATGGGATTTGGTGCGGGTGTAAAGATGTGGTGATCTCTTGCCGCTGAGGCGTGGATGTTTTTGAGAAGAGTACATAGCTCTTTTTATTTTGTGTAATTCTTTTGAGCCAAGGGCTAATGTGTGTGGGTTTTGTAAACCTTTTTTTGTGTAACTGTGCTTATGCCTTGGAAGATGTAAGCCACTTAAAGGGGATTGTAGTGTTTTTGAGAATGGATGTTTACATGCTATAGATTCACATGTTTGTATTGATAAATGTATACTCACATCAACAAAACCTCTCGATAAAGACTCATTAGTAATTATGTAAAGATGGTGATTATTGTTATTCTTTGAATTAAATGTTGATGAATTATGGGTAGTTCTTTTTGTTGGACTATATTTGAGTATGTTACATTAGATCTCTTCAACAATTCATATGAGAGGATTTTCTTGGTCTCGAAGTACAGAATTTGGAACTGCCATTTATCATCCTTAAAAAATCACCACATGGTATAATAATTTATAAATATGTATTACATTAATATGATGTTTTAAATACTTTCAAAAAAATTATCAATTTATTTAGCATATAACCCATGCTATGAATTGGAAAACACAATCCATTGTATCTATAAATGAAGGAGAATTCTATTATACACACCTCTCAGGGCACTATATGAACCCTTGGTTACAGCAATTTTTCTTCTTTAGATTATTATAAGCGATCACGGTTTAGCTAACAACCATTTATAGCACGAATCGAAAACCATATTTGTAGTGGTCAACATTCCCCTTCTAGATTGGATTTGGTTGGTTTGAGGGTCAACAATATCCTTGGTGGTGTCAGCATACCGCCTTCTTTTTCCTTGTTTTGATCAAATTTCGGGGTTTGACCTGACCTTGGTGGTGTTCGACACCCTTACTGAAATGACTATACCTTCTTTGTTGGTATGATTCTTTTGAAATTTGGGGTCCTTGACAACGAATCTGGGAGGGGTAATGACGACCTTGTCTTGTTGCTCAATCTTGCTAATTGCCTCACTGAATATAGGGAATCGACACCACGCAGGTTCTTCTCCGGTCTAGAGCCCTCTCCTTAAGCTATTTTCTTTTGGGTTGCATTACAAAATATAGGGGTTGACACCACTATCTCCCGAGGTCGACTCTCGATTTCTTTTGCGCAAAACATTAGTGCCTACAGTTTTTCTTCTTGAGATCCAACAACCAATTTGTCTCGACCGACCCACAACCTGTGAGTCTTTCATAGATTTTGTTCAACTTGGGCCCTACTTTTGGAGGATTTTTTGACTTGTTCCTCTTTCATTTGACTTTGGAGCTATTACTCTATTAATACCTAGTCACTACAAATAGACCCAAAAGACATTTCTCTCTAATTAGTTGTTTCTCTTTTCCCCTATGACCCATGACTCTCTCTCTCTCTCTCTCTCTCTCTCTCAAAACTCACTTTTCCCACTTAGAATCTTTAGATCTGCTACTTAGAAATTACCTTCTTATCTTAGTCCTTTGAAGGAGATTGTACAGCATTGTTTCAAGACTTCGTTTGATCCCTAGTGGCTTGTGGTTTTCATTGGCGTTGAATTTTTTCAGTTCTTCTCTTCCACCTTCTAGGCTTGAGGTATGGATTCTCCGCACTTCCTTATGGGTTTTAACTTAAAGTTATTTGTCTTTATAAGGCCACATCATGAAATAAATGGATTTTTAAACAAATCTTAGGTTTTGAGTTAAAAAAAGGGTTTTCAAATGGATTTATTAGGAATGCATTTAGAAATAGATATGTATAATGAAGATATGATGAAATGATGAGTTTTTATCTTGAAAATGGTTTACTCTCTAAAGAAAAAGGTGGCTTTGCTTACTAGAAATCTTGAATATTGATAAATGGAATCAAAGGTTAAAATTGTGAAATTAGGTTGATGTTGACGAGGATGAATGGAGTTGGTATGTTTTACCACTCACATCTTGGAATTTGGAAAGTTTATCTTTATGGAAATTATTTATTGTCACAGATATATACTGCTTTGGGCTATCTATGGAGGATAGCTATGATTATTGTGTAGAAATTACATGAGAACTAGAGTGAATTGGAACTATTTTCTCATCCATTTGTATTGGGCATTGTTGCATAATATCACATTGAAAATGTATATTGTTTTGAGAAAAATGGTGAATAGTTGGTAAATCGGGGTAGTTAGGGGTGTGAATTTGCTGATGTTAGCAGGATTGGCTTTGTGTATTGTCTTGGTGAAAAACTAGAAATTTGCATAGATAGAGTATCAGAACGCTTCGGTTATCTCTTTTGGTAAAAATGACAAATTAGTAATACTTGTATAGCTCTACTTGCAGAATGACGTGCATCTAGAGATTCATATAATTTTATTCACAGTCCATTTTTTTTATTTAAAAAGGAAATGTTACATGAATGGTGATATAAACACTCGCATTGCATGGTTTGAAGGAGATAAAATTTTGTTCACTAACATTGCATATGCATTTCTACTCTCATATCTTTGTTAACATTCATATACTATGTTGGATTATTTCTCACTTGGCTATAGCTCACCCTATATTAGGAAAACTTAGTTTTCAAGAAGTCTTTGATGAAATCGCCTCGCATTAAGCAATAGCTTAGGATGACTTGGAAACAAGAGCATCATTTTGTTTATTTGTTGTCTTCATCTTATACAAGCCTAAGTCTTTAATTTGTATTGGATTTAAATCCATTTTGTTGTAACTATACCTTGTCATGGAAAAGCCCCCAGAAGCCCATAGGAAATTTCTTAATTGCTTGATGTTCATTTTATTAGGTAACATATGCTATAGATTCGAGGATAAGCTTGTGAATGTATATCGCATATGATACTCTTATGTAAACTTAATTGGGAACTAATAAAAGATAATTACTTTATCGTTGTTGTTATTTATTAATGTTGTGGTTAGCTTATTGTATAAATTTCTGAGCATTACAACTTGGTATCAGAGTGTGCCGGGTTTGGATATTTTTGGAACGCGAAGTGGTTCTTACTAATGGATTTATCTCGCTTGATCGAGATAGTTATATATATGGTGTACTATGTGATAACATGCATATGTGACTAAGTGTGTATAGAATTTAATTTCTAAGATATTGATTGGGTCTATGGGTTTCTAGTAGTCTTGTTAGAAGAGCACTTGATCCTTGCTATTTTTAATTGGAACTCTAGCAACAGCTGTGGGACAATCATTATCTAGAAAGAAAGTTATGTGTTTATGTAATTATGTGGAGTGAATTATCATTTGTCCACCGCATTAGGACATGAGTAAGTTAGCTTTGGCACATTTGTAAATGTGCTAATCTATGGTCTTACCTTTATTAGAGATGTCGGATGTGGGCGTGGTGGTAGAAAGCGTGCAAGCCTAGATGGAAGGAGATGCATTCTGATGATATGGAGCAAGAGGAAGGGGTTGGTCAGGCTAATGTGGCCGAACAGGTTGGTCAGTAGGCCATGGGTGCTTTGGCCCAAGAAATGACCAGAGCTTTCGCAGAATCCATAAACATTCTCAATGCAAGAATCAAGTTCGGACCCATGTTCTTTGAGATAGGCCATCCTTCTTGAAAAAGGAGTTCTTCCGGTGGATGAATGGCTCGGCGGATGGTGAAGATGTTCGAGATGCTTGGCATCAAGGGCGATGGTTGAGAGTAACCTTGGAATCCTTCTAGTTGAAAGGAGATGCGTCGATGGTGGAAGTTTGTCTTGGGGCGCATTGGAGACGGCGGGCTTGGGAGGCTTGTCCAACGCCTTCCAAGACACGTTCTAACCTTTCATTGTTAGGGAGAAGTTGAGGGAACTGTTGATGTAGCACTATGTACTTTCTATTGTAATGGAATTATATTTTACTCTTTAATTATCTTCGATATTTGAGCCTTGGTTGAGGTGTTACCATAGTGGTTGGGTGAAATTGAATCAAAAACTCAAAATTCGAATAGTTGTTATTGAGTAGTTTTCACTCTTTTATCATTTTCTCCCTCCAGACTTTGAATCTTGATGTGACGCTAGAACCATTGGAAAGCTTATTTCCGGAGCTTCAATTTGGACACAAGAATGACCCTAAACGGAGTCCAGAAAAGAGAGTTATATCTGTTTGAAATTTGCAAATCTTTGTGAACATAGTGCGCTCGGCGCAACTTTCAACGCCGAGCGTCTTACAAAATCAGGTCTTTAAAAGTCATTTTTTGGGTCAAACCTCTTTACCTTTCACTCCCTTCACTCAATCCTTCTGCCATTTTTTTCTTTCTGAACCTTTTTAGCCTTGATTTCATCTATTTCTACACATCTTTGACGCCTAATTCCATATACCAAACCGCACAGCATGACGAGGGCCTTCATTTAATCTCAACGAATCGTCATTTTTCCGTTAGTGATTTTTCCAACTTGTTTCCTTCTTGCTTCAAGAGGTAGGATCTATTTCTTAAACTCAATATGAGTTCGGTAGTGTATTTGTGGTGTATATAAATTCTATTGTTCTTGAATTGATTTTTGAAATTTGTTTTTGTAAGTGAGGGTTTGTTCCAAATGGGATTGTTAAGCTATGGTTTAGTTACAAAATTTTTTTTTTTTTATTTTCCATTTACAAAAAATGTATATGAGTTTTTAAAAGCAAAAAGCCTTAATTTGGAGAAACCTAAAATCTTGATCTTTTGGAAATTGTTGGATTATTAAATCAAAATGTAAAAAAGGAGTTTCCAAATGTTTTCTTGAAAAAGGTAGTGACTATGAAATTGGAGTTGATATACGTTGAAATGAGCTATTTCCTGCATTGAAATGGATTTTCAAAGAGGAATGAGGTTATATCCTAAAATGTAATTGTTGAGATTGTAAAGAGGAAATGGAATAAATGTTGAGTAATGTGAAATTGAAATGAAGATTCATGATGATGGTGGAGTTGGATATGTATTATCACTCTATTTGAGATTTTAAAAGTGTATCTTCAATAGAATTTATTTATCTGTTTAGAGATATCCATTTTGGGCTATCAGTGGAGGATAGCCATGATTATTGTAGAAATTACATGCGAACTAGGAAAACTAGATTGTTTATAAATCATGCATATCATGGAGCATGTAATGGATTTTGAAAATTTAAACTATAGGTTTTGGAAAGAGGCTTTTTTTTGGGGGGGGGGGAAATTTTCACATTATGTTTTGGAACATTTGCATTATTTTGGAAAAAATAATATTTTGAACCACATGTATTGTGCTATTTGGAAAGGATAAATAAAATGGCGAATCTAAGAAAAGGTTATTGCTAAATCAATTAAGTTGGCCTGTGTATCCAGGGTGAAAGTCTTGAAAATCGCGCGTATACATGGGTGCCGATCCTGCAGATGAAATTTCCATAAAATGGAAATAGTAGTGCTTGTATAGCCTACGTTTACATGGGTCCTATTTGACAATTTCCTGCGGATGAAATTTCCGTGGAAGGTTGTATTGGTTTTGGAGATTTACCCATTTTATTTATTATCATTTTGGCTTTGGAAAGAAATTATTTAAAAATGGTGTTAGCAATGTAATTGCTGTTGGTTAACGATGTATTCGTATTGGAATTGACAATGAAATTGTTAGTTGGTATTGAGATACTTGGATTGACTTGTGGAAATGAATTTTATATCAAACTAATGTATTGAATTTGAAAACATTTTGAATAAATGAAAGGTTTGAAGATTGGGAAGAAAGGGTTTTTATTGATAAAGCAAGTGGATTTGAGAATGCAATTGGGCATATTATATATGTATGTATTGCATTCATGATCATTTCCACTAGTGAAGCATATTTAGTTTTTGAAATATTTCTTCATGGGCTTTATGCTCACCCTCGTGGCTGAAAATGTTTTTCGTATGCTTGTGTAGATGTGGGCTGAGGCAGTGAAGTTGTGTTGAACCATGTAGGGTGATTCCTTTATTTATGTAGGCCTGGGCCATTTATGTTATTGTTGGCCGTGTGCCATTCTTGTAAGGGTTACACCCTTTGTATATGATGTATGCCTTTAGACATTTTAATTTGATTATAACATCTTTGTGTGTTTTAGTTACAGAGCATCTATTTGACTTAGATGTTGTGTCTAAGAATGTATAAAATTGGAATAACACATGTACTATGTGCCTATATTATATACATCTGCATGAGTGTTGTTAGTTATCGTCTATCGTTGGGTGGTTTACTCATGTGGGCTGGACCTCGTAAATCCGGGCGTGACAGTTGAACACACCGGTGACTGAGTTTGAGGCTACTTTCACTAGTTTGTCGAGATTTGCACCGGAGTTAGTAACGACAAAGGAATGCCGTTGCTTCGAGTTTGAGAAGAGACTGAGGACCGGACTCCTTTTCAAGGTGGCCAAGTCCATGATTAGGGATTATAGTTGCCTTGTTGAGGCGGCAGCTCACTTAGAGACTGTGATTCAGACGGAAGAGGAACGAATGAGGGGCTCCCGGCAGAGGAGTCAAGAGGTTCAGGGAGAGACTTGGGACAGTAAGAGACAAAGGGGTTCCAACCCATAGCAGTCCTAGGGAGCACAGTCTAGATCCACTTTTCTTGTACCGAGTTCTGGGTCAAGGAGAGAAGGTCAAAGAGGAATCACCTATTTCAAGTGTGGCCAGCTGGGCTACAAGTCTATTGTTTGCCCGAAGAAGGGAGGACAACAGTAGTCTACACCACTAGTAGCTTGTTCTCAAAGCTAGAGTTAGGGGAGAGGGCAGCCGCCTACTTGTTATCAGTATGGGCAGTCAGGGCACGTGAAGTGGTTTTGCCCTCAGTCAGGTGGCACATCTGGTGTGTTGGGATAGAGACACAAAAGCTTCAACTAACACAATCAACTTAGGCTTCGATGGCCAATCAGGGAGCCTCTTCAACTCAATCTGTGCATCAGACTTATGCTCCAAGGGGTGAGTAGGTAGAGTAGAGACCTTCAGGGCATGTGTATGTTATTACCACGCCAGATTTAGTGCCAACACCTTCAGTAATGAAAGGTAACTTCTTGTTATGTAATTTTATTGCCAATGTGTTGATTAATACGGGTGCATTCTATTCTTTTTATCTCGTCTGCATTTGCATTAGCATTAGCATTGGGGTTAGAAGTGGCTGAGCTAGTATCTCCACTCAGGGTAGAGTCACCAATTAGTGGTGAGGTTTTGTTGGACCAGGGGTGTCGGGGTTGTGAGATAGAGGTTGCCAATCACCAACTTCCTTGTGCATTCTTGTTGATTGATATGTTAGGCTTTGATGTTATATTGGATATGGATTGGTTGTCATCTTATCAGTTATAAACTTACCATCGAAGGTTATTGTATGTATCTTAAGTGGTGACTATTTTTACTTCTTGGGAGACAGAGTTGATAGAGCCTTGTTGCTAGTGTGTGATCTGGCGTGGTTGGGGTGAGCTTAATCTCCTACTTGCTACATTCTTGGGTGTTGATAGTAATATGGTTCTAGTCGAGTTGCCAAGTGTAGTTTGTGAATACCGAATGTTTTCCTAAGGATCTCACTAGTTTACCACCTCACTATGAGATTGAGTTCTCTATTGACTTAGTGCCTAATACGACACCAATTTCCATGGCATAGTATAGGTTTGCACCCGAGTTGAGTGAGTTGAAGATTCAACTCCAAGAATTGTTAGATAAGGGTTTTATCTACCCTAGTATA
Organism: Camellia lanceoleosa; assembly: GCA_025200525.1. NCBI lineage: Eukaryota > Viridiplantae > Streptophyta > Magnoliopsida > Ericales > Theaceae > Camellia > Camellia lanceoleosa. The sequence goes on from JANUSC010000408.1 coordinate 26,001, forward strand.
TTGCCATGGGGAGCGTCGACTCTATTTGCCAAGAAAAAAGATAGCGCATTGCAACTTTGTATTGATTACCAAAAAATGAACTGGGTAACTGTCAAGAACAAGTACCCACTGCCTCATATAGATGATTTGTTTAACCAAGTGAAGGGGTCATGTTACTTCTCTAAGATAGACTTAAGATTAGGTTATCATTAGTTGAGGGCAAGAGAGAAGGATATCCAGAAAACGACGTTCCATACGCGGTATGGCCATTATGAGTTAAAGTGATGCCTTTTTGGTTAACCAACTCCACCTACTCTATTTATGGATTTGATGAATAGGATCTTTCGAGAGTTTCTAGACCGCTTTTGTTGTTGTCTTTGTTGACTACATCTTGATTTACTCACCCTCTAAGGAGGAACATCAGGAACACTTGCAAGTTGTGCTTAAGTTTGTTAGAGCCCACAAAGTTCGAAAAGTGTGAATTCTGGTTGAAAGAGGTGAAATTCTTAGGCCATGTGGTATTCGGAGAGGGAGTGACAGTAGACTCTTCTAAGATAGAAGTAGTGCAAGATTGGGAACAACCTAAGAATGCCTTTGAAATTCGTAGTTTCTTGGGATTGGCCGGGTATTAATGATGGTTTGTGAAGGATTTCTCAAAATTAGCCTCACCGTTGACTAGGTTTAAGAGGAAGGAAATCAAATTTGTGTGGAATGAGACTTGTGAGAAGTCGTACCAAGAGCTTAACGTTAGACTTACCACCGCTCCGGTGTTGATCATTCCAAAGAGGGGTTTGGGTTAATCGGTATATTGTGATGCATCTCAGGAAAGTTTGGGTTGTGTCTTGACGCAAAAGGGAAAGGTAGTAGCTTATGGCTCACATCAATTGAAAACACACGAGAGAAACGATCCTACACATAACCTAGAGCTAGCAGCAATGATCTTTGCCTTGAAGATTTGAAGACATTATTTGTATGGTGAGAAGTTTGAGGTCTTTTCTGATCGTAAGAGTTTGAAGTATCTATTTTCAGAGAAAGATCTGAATCTGAGACAAAGAAGGTGGATGGAGTTTGTGGAGGATTATGACTTTGAGTTGCATTATCATCCAGGAAAGGCCAATGTAGTGATCGATGCCTTAACTAAAAAATCCTTTAGCAGTGTAGCGAGTATTGTCATCCAGGAATGGGAGATATTGGGTGTGATTGGCGAGTTTCACTTGCATCTTGGCGACTTCATGAGTCGACAACTTTGTTCTCAGAGTTGCACAACCTACGCTTATGAGCAGTTATAGAAGTACATAGGGTGACCTTAATGTAGAAATCCTCAGGAGAAGATATTTAACGAGAAGGTAGAGAAGGGCTTGAATGGGTATTGACTCGAGTGATAAATACCTCAACTCGCTTTCGTGCCGAAGTCCGCCAAGAAGAGGTACTCTAAGAGTTCCACCATTTACGCCTTTGTAGTACATCCGAGAGGCACAAAGATGTATCACGACCTTAGCCGCTAGTTTTTGTGGAAGGGAATGAAGAAAGATGTAGAAATGTTTGTATCGAGATGCCTTACTTGTCAACAAGTGAAGCCCGAACATCAGAGGCTAGCGGGTTTGTTACCACCCTTGCTTATAGTCGAGCAGAAGTGAGAGCATGTTACGATGGATTTGTTGTGGGTCTTCTGAGGACTCAACAGGTAATGATGCCATTAGGGTGACAAATGATAGTTTGACTAAGTTAACGACTTTGTGCCTATGCTCGTGAATGACTCGGTAGATTATCTTGCCGACCTTTATATTAGGGATATTTTTAGCTTTGTGGAGTCCCTGTGACTATTGTTTTGGATCGAGATCCATGTTTCGCAACAGTTTGTGGTAGAGTCTCTGAATCACCTTGGGCACTAAGTTGACTTTTAGTACTACTTCTCATCCTCACATTAATTTGGCAAAATGAGTGCACCATTCTTATCTTAGAGGATATGCTTGAGGTTGTGTCTTTGGACTTTAAGGGGTCGTAGGAGAGGCGCTTGCCTTCAGTGGAGTTTGCTTACAACAATAGCTTCTAATCAAGTATTGGCGTGGCACCGTTTGACGCCCTGTATGGTCGACCGTGTAGATCTCCTGTGTGTTGGGTCAAGGTGGGTGATGCACCTATGTTAGGTCCTAAATTAGTTTGGGAAACAACAGAGAAGGTTGCGCTTATTCGTAAGAGGTTGATCACGGCTCAGAGTCATCGGAAGAGCTACGCCAACCGTAGGAGGAGGCCGTTATCCTTTAAGGTAGGGGATCACGTCTTCTTGAAGATATCACCTAGACGAGGTTTGGAAAGAGTGTGAAGTTGTCTCCTAGGTTTATTGGGCCTTTTGAGATCCTAGAGCAGATTGGGGAGGTAGCTTATCGTTTGGCCTTGCGGCCACAGCTTTTCAGGGTTCATGACATATTTCATATTTGTATGCTTCGGAAGTATGAGCCAGATCCATCACACATGTTGGATTGGACCAAGCTAGAGGCAGATGAGAATGCCTCGTATGAGGAGAGACCAATTAGAGTTTTAGATACTCGAAACCAAGTCTTGCGTAATAAGACAATTCCATTGGTAAAGGTGTTATGGAGACGCTACAGGACTGAAGAAGCAACTTGGGAGCATGAGTTGGAAGTTCGTGAGAAGTATCCGCACCTATTTGTCAATGTTTAAACTTGTATTGAAAATCTTGTCATGTTAATGTAATATCAACATTGTGTATGTTTGGAAATGTGAATTGTATATTCAAGGATGAGAATGTGTTTATCGGTGATGAAAATGAATGATCGTGGATAGGTCATGGTGATGAAATTGAATTGCTATCATTGTTATGATTGATTTAATTATAATTTTGTTGTTGATTTAAAAGTTTGGGGATGAAATTCCTTATGGAGGAGGTTATAGCAATCCAAAGCTTAGACTCGACCCATTTATTTCTTTTGAATCCAAGAAACCATATCTGTAGCGATCGTCATTCTCTATTCTCTTGTTGGATTTTGGTTTGAGGGTCAATAATATCCTTGGTGGTGTCAACACTGCATTCTTTTCTTTGTTTTGATTAGCTCCTGCCAACCTTGGTGGTGTCGACACTACCTTGTTGCAAAGGTTTTTGGTGTAATTATTGAAATTTGGGGTTGACACCGGCCGAGGTGTTGACCTTGTCTTGTTTCAATCTTGCTAATTACTCTTGAAATATAGGGTTGACACCACAGGTTCTTAGTGGACCCTTTCTTGGCTGTTTTGTTTTCGGTTGCATTCTGAGATATAGGGTCGACACCACTGTCTCCTAGGATCGACTCTCGTCTGCTGCAAAACATTAGTGCCTCAGCATTTTTTCTTGAGGGTCGACACCACTGTCTCGAGGATTGACCCTTGCGAGTCTTTTTACAAATTTTGTTCGGCTTGGGCCCTACTTTTTGGGGATTTTTGACTTGTTCCTTTCATTTGACTTTGGAGCTATTGTTCTATTAATACCTAGTCATTATAAATAGACCCAAAGACACTTCTCTCTCATTAGTTGTGTAGACACCCCATTTTTGACCGTCCTCAAGACTTGGACGTCCCCGCTTGGACACTCGGTGCTCGTCTTTGTTTGTGTTCGTTTTGAGCTCCCGGAGGTCTCGGTTGTGCGCCTTGCCTCAGGATCTCTTAACTCATCTGCTCTATGTTGGTTTTGGCACCAAACACTTGTGTTTTTTGCCTTGAAGGGCAATGGCTTGTTGGCCATCCCCACACCCCCCACCCTCCCCTACCATCATCGGCTACATATGTGTGCCACCGCCATGCTTTCTTAAAAACAATGGCGGTCGGCACTATGTTTAACGCACGATCGGGCACTTTATTGTGCGGTGACCTATTTGGTCGGCCGATGACCTTCGCACTTGGGGCATGGTGCATGCTAATGTGCCACCGAATGCACCAACACCAACGCCCATGCACGGAGATGACTCTTGTGAGCCTTTGAACCCTTAACCTTCTAGAAGGTTGACCTTTGCCAAGCTTCTTGGGGAAGCTTGGCCAATGTCAGAGCTTCTCCAAGAAGCCAAGACCCTTGCACCCCTTGACCCTTTTCTTTAGCTTAGCCATTAAGTTTCTTGGCTTTGTTTTGCCTATATAAGCATCATGCCTCTCCTTTGCAAGGAGTTAGCCATTTTGAACAAAAACAGAGCTTTTGTATCTATATATCTCATATATCTCCTCTCTCTAGATTTTCCCTCTCTCTCCTCTTTTGTGTGTGTTTTAGGCCTAAAAGTGCATTTTGACCTTACTTTTGCACTAATACACACACCATTACACCTGCTCCGAGATTGAGAGGCTTGGAGGTTGATTCTTGAGCTTTTGGACCGATTTTGATCAATAGAAGGTGGCCGGATTGGGTTTCTTGAGGTGTTCTTCAGGGTAAGCATTTTACTTTAGTTTCCAAACTTGCACTAGATTTCTACCGTCTTGTATGCTGATTTGGGTCTTGTGTATAACATAAAAAAGTCTTATATTTTTGTGCTTAAGAACTTCCATTGAGGTCATTTTGTGGTTTGAGTTCAAACTCACCCTCTTAGGCCTTATTTGGCCCTTTTGGTGCTTCCTTTGTGAGACTTTGTTTGCTTGTGTGTTTGGTTCCTTTTACACTGAAATCTAGTGGATTTTTAGTGGTAAAGGAGAGGGTTTGAAGTCTTTTATAGGGGAGGGACACCCTTTCCCCTTTGTCCTTCTTTACCTTGGTTTTTGGTTTTTAAAGGCAACATGCATGCTTGCTTGTTTTTGGCTTCATTTCAGAGTTTTTTTTGGGTGTTTTGGATCGTGTTATATTTCTGTTTTTGGTTGAATTTGTACCCCCTAGCATACATCTTATACTTGCTTTGTAATGCTCAACTTTGCCTAGAAATGTGCCATGGGTTTAACCTTGTATATCCTCATGTTTTAGCTTAGTTTATTGGAGCTTTTGGTCATGATTTGCCATGCTTTAGGTTTGTTGGCCACTGATTTTGCCATGTTTGGCATGCTTGATGAAGTTGCTTTGCATTATGGCTTGTAAGCCTTGAGTATGTGATCCATGAACATGCATGTATGTTTAGGCATTTGGACTGCCATATCATTGGATTTTAGGGTGTGTTTTGGTGCCATGAAGCTCTGTTTTTGGCCTAATAATCTATGCCATGAGTGGTAGTTGAATGCTCCCTTTTGTGCCTTAATCTTGAGCCCATTGATTTATATGCTTGTTGAGCATTTTGTCCATGGTTTTAGGCACTTTTGGCCACTGTTTTGGGGTGGATTGAGGTCTGCCCCTTTATGGTTTAAGCCCATTATTGCATGCTTGCCTCATGTTCCTTGCATGATTGCTTCACTAGGTGTTGTAGCATGATGATCCTATTGCTTAGATTGTCCTTATTTGCATTGCATTTGCATCTTGCATGTTTAGCATTACATACTTGCCGTGATAGGTTGCATTGCATTTGACATGCCTTGCTTCTTAGCCTTAGGATGCATTGTTGAGCCATGTTTGCATAACATCCATTGCATTACTTGGTTTGGGGTGTCAAACCAAGTGTGAGAGATGAGAGGTGTTTGTATTTTAAGTGACAAAACGCATCTCAATTCTCATGTCACCGAGGCCCTTGACTTTGACATGATAGGGTCTTGGTCCCCATTTGTGTGTTGCATACATTTCCATTGAATTGCAATCTTGGTCTCTTAGGTCATCATGCATCAAAATGCATAATTGGTGGCCCAAGGACCAAAGGCCATGCTTCCTTGAGTCCTATACATGATAGGAAACATGGCCATGCTTACATGTGCCCAAAATTCCATGCTATACATCGGCTCATTGTTCTTTGTCAAAAATCTTCTGCAGAATTTTTCACGACCGGTAGTATATAGAGTGCCGACCGCCATTGATGTGTGGGCCGATGACCTCATAAGCGACGATGGACATTTTACATAGTCGGTGGCCATTTATTCAGATGGTGTGAGCGGTGTGCATAGAAGGTATTGGGACTTTAGCGGTCTTTGGAGAGGCAGGACAGTGAAAACAGAGGCGGCAGTGGTATGGTGCAGGTTTTCCAGGCAAGACGGATCGAGCATGCATCATTCACGCATCCCGAGGCAGAGCTGGGGCCCCGTTCTTTTTATATTTGTTTTAATACGATAAATAAAAATTTTGTAATAATTTATTCTCGTATTTGACTGGGTGCTATTCAGATCATATTCTTTTAATCCTCCGTGTGGCGATTTGTAATAAGTGTGCGTGAGTGTGTGCATGTCTTCCAATCCCACGTCTTTCTCCCCTTTTATTTACCTGCTTACAATGGTAGATTAGGACATATTTAAATTAGCATACCTTATGCAATGCATGCGTGCATCCATGCATTTGTTTACATGCACCGGGCTCGGTACATCACGCTAACTGCATTGTATTTCAATTCCAAATTGAACATATGTTATTTGTAGCATTCCACATGCCATGTTTAGGATAGCCGAGCCTATTCTAGTTGCATCTTGCATGTGTTGCATTAGCCATCTTAACATGAGCTAGGATCACGCATGATTACTAACTAGTTTCTGTTTTGGCACGAAGTACTAGGTAAGCTTTTATGCTTTAGCATCCTTACATGCGTGTGAGTGTTGCCATGACAACATAATTACCATGAGGCTAGTTGCTTATGTGATATAACTGCTTGAATGCCTGTGGATGGAGGTCGAATTGCTTAAATTGGGATAATGCATTAAAACTGTGAGTTTTAAGCCCACTAGATAGTGGCAAAACCATCTTTTCTGAAGCCCACTTGAGGGTGGCAAAATCTTCATTTTAGCCTACTTACGAGTAGCAAACCATTTTCAAAACAAACATGAAATGTTTTGTTCCAATTTAGGCGATTTGGTCTATACTTGTTTGCTGTGCGCACAATGTAGTAATTCTAGGCTAATAACCGGAATAAGAACACATAACGTTTTCAAAATCGGATATCACGGTTAGTAGAGGCCGGTCTTCGGACCGGGCGAGAGGGGGTGCTCATAGCTAACCTTCCCCAATCGTACTCAAGCTCCCGAGCCGAGGCAACTTTGGTGATGACAGACACGTGGCCTTTGGCACCGAGTCAGGGTTTCCTAAATTTTCCAAAATAAAATATTTAGGTGGCGACTCTGTATCTGGCAAAGCAGTCCATGTTTGGCACTTCTTTCAAAATCTGTTTTTTTCAAAACGATTTGCCAGATTTGAACTCTTTGGTTCAGATTTAGAACCGTGACAAAAATCGAGTCCGAACTGTAGCGAGGCCCCCCGCAGGCGCGTCTACAAGTTGCTTCTCTTTTTCCCTCTCACCCATGACTCTCTCTCTCTCTCTCTCTCTCTCTCTCTCTCTCTCCCTCTCTCTCTCTCTTTCAAAACTAACTTTTCTCACTTAGAATCTTTAGATCTACTCACTTAGAGGTCATCTTGGTCCTTTGAAGGAGATTGTAGATCATCTCAAGGGCTTCCTTTTGATCCGAGTGGCTCGTAGTTTCGTTGATGTTGAGTTTTTCTAAGTTCTTCTCTTCCACCTTCTAAGCTTGATGTATGGATTCTCTGCACTTCCTTATGGGTTTTAACTTAGTCATTTATCTTTATAAAACCATATCATGAAAGAAATGGATTTTCGAACAAGTCTTAGGTTGTGGTTCGAAATCAAAAGAAGGGGTTTTCAAATGGTTATTGGGAATGGTTGTGGATAGATGTGTATAATGAGATATAATGAAATGATGGGTTTCTATCTTGAAAAATGGTTTATAAAGAAAAGGGTGCTTTTGCACTAGAAATCTCAAATGTTGATAAATGGGATCGAGGTTAAAATTGTGAAATTTGGCTGATGTTGATGAGGATGGTAGAGTTAGGTATGTATTACCACTCACATCTTGGAATTTGAAAAATTTATCTTTATGGAAATTATTTATTGTCTTGAGATATCTCGCTTTGGGCTATCGGTAGAGAATGGCTATGATTGTTGTAGAAATTACATGAGAACTAAGTGAATTGGAACTATTTTCTCATCCATTTGTATTGGGTATTGTTGCATATTATCACATTGAAAATGTATATTGTTTTGAAAAATAGTGAATACTTGGTGAATCTGGCAGAGGTGTGGTTACAATGTTAAGTTGGCTTGTGTGTCACAGAAAGATTAGAAACCCGCGCAGATAGGTGTCAAGTTTTCCAGTTAATACCACTAAAAATGACAAATTGGTAATACTTGTATAGTCTACTTGCAAACACATACCTATAGATTCACAAAATTGTATTCAGAGTCCGTTTATTTATTTATTTATTTATTTATTTATTTATTTATTTATTTATTTATTTAAAAGGGAAATGTTTCATGAATGGTGATATAAACCTCACATTTCATGGTTTGAAGGAGATAAAATATTCTGTCACTAGCATTGCATATGCATTTCACCCTTATATCTTTGTTAAGATTCGTATAGTGTGTTGAATTATTTCTATTGGGCTTTGGCTCACCCTATGTGGGAAAAGGGGAAATTACTGGGAGGTCTCATGTGAAACACGTGGTGACCATTTAATCCCAAAATATTTTGAGTGCACCAAAAAGTCCTTTCCTTTATCTCTCTAGTTTTTGCCTCTTGTTACGGTTCATCATCAACAATGGGTTCATCAACATCAACAAAAAAATCTTCAGATTCGAAATTTTTCGCAGATTTTCATCATCATCAACAATGTGTTTTCATCAACAATGCGTTCTTCAGATCAATTTCGCGTCCCAAAATTCGATGCTCTGTTTCTTCTTCATCATCGACACCATCATCGCCGTTGTCGGCAAAATTCGATCTTGAACCTATTGGATGACTCGATAGAAGAAATCAACCGTGGCTAGATGAGGCCGCGTTCAAGCACCCACGCAGATCTCTGGCTTGTCAGAGTCGTTGTAAGAATCGCCATGAATATGGTTTTGTCAAATTCTCTCTCTTTCTCTATTTACGATTTTTTTGGGATAGTTGTTGATCTATGATTGTTGTTGTTGATGATAAAATAGATCTATAATATCATTGAAACAAATCTGTAATGACTTAGATTTGTACAGCTATCACACAGATTTGTAATGAGAAAATTTTCGAATTCTGAACAAGTAATTTTCGAGTTTTAGTTACAGGCGGTGAAAACTGTAAAATTTTACAGTTTGAATTTTTTTTTTTGTGCTGGAATGAATCATGGTTCAAAACTGTAAAATTTTGCAGTTTTATAACATGCTTTAGAACTGTAAAATTTTACAGTTTCATAACATGTTTTAAACATTCCGACGACTTTCCGGCGATGTTGAACATTCCGACGAGTCTCCTAATCGCTTGACTAAGTCTGACGATAGTAAGATGTGAACAGTGTCTGTAAATTAAAAAAAAAAAAGAAGGATTTTTTGGTAACAATTAAAAATATGTGTGGACTAATTGGTGCAAATATTTTATTTTGGGATTAGCTGGATCTTGAACTTGTTGCATGGGACTTATCAGTAAGTTCCCCGTGGGAAAACCATTTTCAAATCCTGATGATATACCTCCACCAAGGCAATAGCTTGACAAGACTTAGAAGCAAGAGCTTCATTTTGTTTTTTGTTTTTTGTTTTTTGTTTTTTTTTTTGTATTTATCTTGTACAAGTCTAGGGTTTTAATCAGATTGCATTTAAATCTATTTTGTTATAACCAAGCATTGTCTCGAAAAAGCGTAGTCTGTGAGAGTATTTCTTAATTGCTTGATGTTTATTCTATTAGGTAACATATGCTATAGATTCTGATAGGCTTGTGAATGTATATCTGCATATGTTACTCATATGTAAACTTAATTGGAAACTAATGGAAGATAATTATTTTATCATTGCTGCTATTTATTAATGTTGTAATTGGGTTATTGTATAAATTTCGGGGCGTTACAGTTATGGTCAATTTTCTTCATTAAATATGACATTATTTTGAGATTTTAGTTATGATTTTTTTGTGCTTGGTTATGATCCTTTTTTATTTTTTTTAGTTATGACTAAGAAAATATAAAATTATGTCATTTTCTTCAGTAGTTATAAGATGCATATGGTGCACACCCCAGTCTTTCCCATCAATGAGATATATAATTCGTAGTGATGCATGAAATTTACTTATCTATGCATTATATAATCAGTGTGTTTGCTTTGAATTTTCTGGATTAAGTTTTTTGAAAACTGAGTTTTTTGGTTTTCATTTTTTTTTGTTTTTATTGAATATTTTTAAAATTTTAAACATTTTTTTTTACTTTTTTAGATGCACCTTACTTAGATGTATAAAAGTAAAAAATTTGTGAAAAAATATTTTTAAAAATTAATAAATACATAAACATACACAATATGTACTGAATTGTTGTATTTTTTTTCTTTTTTTGTATTTTTGGTATTTAGTGGATTTTTAAAATATTTTTTTTACAATTTTTTTTTTACTTTTTAGGTGTATTTATGTTAGATGTGTCTAAAAAGTTTTAAAAAAAAAAATTGCTTAAAATATTAAAAAAATTCAGTAAAAACAAAAAAAATACGGAAAATAAAAAAATAAAATTTTCTGAAAAGTGGTTTTTGAAAAATGGAAACAAGCAAATAGTTTTTTTTTTCTTTTGTGTGTATGCATTATATAATCAATAGTTTTTTTTTTTTTTTTCGCGCGTGTGTGTGTGAATAAATTGACTGTTATCCAATTCAAAATTGAGTATGATTATGGTTGGAAAAAAAAAAAATTAATTAAAGAAAGTATAAAAAATAATAAATAAATATATAAAGTATAGATATAGATAACAGTTGAGTTGGAATAAGAGTCGTCGGAATTGTGGGGTTTTATTCTTTTATTTTAAATTTATGTGATACAGTAACAAACATGCAATATTATCTATTTTTTTATTTATATATTTGTCATGTGATATTATATGTTTTTTTAATTATTTATTTATATATTTGACATGTGATATTATATGCTTTTTTAATTATTTTATATATATATATATATATATTTTTATATAACAGTTGGAAATAAAAGTTGTGGAAGGGATTTGTTGATTGAATTGTGAGTGATGGATATGAATTAATTTTTTATTATTTATTTTATATAGGGAGAGTGAGTGAGAATGCATGAATAGTGAAAAGGGAGGTGAAGAGAGGTACCAAGTATTTTTTCGCCCCCTAAAATTATGAGAATCAACGAATGAATATTTGGAGACTTTTGACAATTGTTTTTGTTTTTAATAACATGATATTTATAATTGAGAGTGGAGTTGTGATTTTTTTTTTTTTTTTAAAATTATGTGACATTTAATTGAGAGTGGGATAGATATTTGTAGGTTTGTTGGGTGAATTGTGAGTAATGGATATGGATGAATTTTTTATTATTTATTTTATAGAGGTAAAGGGAGAGAAATGCCTGAATAGTGAGAATGGAGGTGAAAGGAGGTGCTAGGTATATGTTTTTTCCCAAAATTATGAGAATTTATGAATGAATATTTGGAGACATTTCCATGATATTATATGTTTTCTTAATTATTTTTTTATATAGCAGTTGGGAATAAAAGTTGTGGCAGGAGTTTGTTAAGTGAATTGTGGGTGATGGATATTGATTAATTTATTATTATTTATTTTATAAAGGGAGAGGGAGTGAGAAGGCCTAAATAGTGAGAAGGGGGGCAAGGGAAGGTGCCACATATTTTTTTTCCCCCTAAAATTATGAGAATTTAGCGATGAATATTTGGAGACTTTTAACAATTGTTTTTGTTTTTAATAACATAATAAATATAATTGAGAGCGGGAGTTGTGGGTTTTTTTATTTTTTATTTTAATAATATGATATTTAATTGAGAGTGGGATAGATATTTGTAGGTTTCTTGGGTGAATTGTGGGTGATGGATATGGATGAATTTTTTATTATTTTATTTTTATTATTTATTATATAGAGGAAGAGGAAATAAGAAGGCCTGAATAGTGAGAATGGAGGTAAAGGGAGGTGCCAGATATATATATATATATTTTTAATTTTCCAAAATTATGAGAATTTATGAATGAATATTTGGAGACTTTTGACTAGGGCTGGACAGTGGGTTGCTCGACCCGCACAACTCACCCAATTCGACCCTACTCATAAGGTTTTGGGAGATTTCGAGAGATATATAGGGTCAGATGGGTGTTGAATTTTGGATAAAATTGCAGGTTAAGGGTTACACTCAACCCAAATCATCTTTCTCACTTATATGAAGCCTTTGTGTCTATTTAAAGTACTACAAATATAACGTGGGATACAAAATAACAAAAAACTTAAGACCAAATCATGTTTGTTTATATATATATATATATTTGAAGTCCGTTTGTGGTTGTCCCACATAAAAAATAAAAAAAAATAAAAGAAAAATTACTTGAAGCATTCTCAACTCTTATAAAAGTATGTCAATCCTATCAATTTCATTTAAGCAATAACTAATAAGCAATGCATTAATTATTTGTAAATTTACAAATAAAAAATGCTTGAAAGTAAAGCGCAAGTTTGACTTGTTTGGTAACCAAACGAGTTTGAATGAGTTGCAAATTATTGAGCTTCATGAATAGCTTGTTTTTTTTTCCTTCCTTTTTTTTTTTTTTTTTTTTTTTTTTTGTTATAATAAAATCTCAATCCACACAACCGAATGCACCCACCCGCACACCCGATTGACCTACTCGTACAAACCACAAATCACATTGCAGCTGTGACGGTCCAGATTAGGACCCAGCCTTTCCTGTTCTTTTGCTTGGGTTAACACCTATTGTGGGATGTATTCTTTTGTGTTGGGTCACTTTGTTGCCTAGAACCTTAGTATAGAACGCTAGAACCTGTAAGCAGGCTACTTGATTGGAAAGCCGCGGTCCTGGTTGTTCGAACCATGCATGCGATTAAGTATGTTGAGGGCCATGTCCACGATGGAAGGAAAGCATATGGCCCGCAAAGGGCCGTGAGGTAGGCCACGATACTTAGCTCATGCCCACAAGAGGTTGTCCACGCTCGTGATTGTGTTTGTCGCACCTGTGGTCTTTAGTTCACACCCACGATAAGCATGTTCTATATATACCCACGAAAAGCAGAAAATATCTTTTGGAACTCTCTCTCCTGTTCTGCCATTTTCAAGTTTCTTAGCCATAAAACCTTGGTTTTCATCTACTTTCTACCCATTTCTCACCCTTTGTACTTAAGACTTTAAGGTAGAGTGTGTTGAGGGCTTCATTTTGATCTGGAAAGTTTGCATTTTCGTTGTCGGATTTTGGAGATTCGGCTTTCAACTTCTTGCTTTGAGGTAGGATTTTCTTATCGATGTGTATGTTACTTAGCTTTGTTATATGCTATCCTTGTTGGTTATGGGTTTTGTAAAGTTAGGTTTGGATTTTATATATATTTATAAATGCTCAAATTGGGGAAAAACTCTTGTTTCAATTATGGGTTGAAATTGATAAGCTTATGGTTGTTATTTAGATGAGATTTTGAATAAAATGGTGTTTTGGAAGGAAACCCTCCCCCCTTGTAGACACCACATTTTTCACCGCCTTTAAGACTTGGGTGCCTTAGATTGATCACTCGATGATGAAAGTTATGTTGTACAAATGTTCAATTTCTTCAGCAAGAAGAGCTTTTAAATCCCAACATTACACCCCATCTTGGACCAAAACCACTTTGACCAAAGCTATTTTAGACCTTAAAATCCTTTTTTTCAAGATATTTTTCCAAATGTTTCTACGATGTTCCGAGGCTCGCATTCGTTTAAAATATTGCACTTTTCGGTAAATCAAGTAAGGAAAAGTGGAAATAAATGGAAGGGAGGTGAAATTTTTGAAAACTCTTTAAAAACATCTTATTTATAGGTTTGGAGTTGAAGAAAATAAGAGGGGAGAGAAAAAAACTAGTTGGGGAAGAAGTTGGGCATCAATCTGTTGAGAAAGAAATGAGCAGACTTTGCCAAAATAGGCATATCTCTTTTCACACTTAGAATTTAGATGTGAGGCCACCACCATTGGAAAGTATACTTCCGGGGCTTCAATTTAGACTCAAGAATCACCTAAAACCGAGTCCGAATGAAGGAGATATGCTCATTTAAAGTTGGGCCTAGAAGCATATTTTGTGGACGGCCACCACTATTAGTGGACGGCCGCCCACTTTTTCAAGTCCTTGGCCGGCCAACTAAGTGTCCCCAGAGGCCCACGAACCCACTAGTGGCCTGTCGGCCACTAATAATGGGTGGACGCCCTCTTTTAGTTGTGCCGGCCACTTGTGTCAAAAACCAAATATTTTTGCCAACTATCTCCATAGATGCATGCACCACTCCAGCTATCTCTATATGGATATTTATGAGATATCAACCTATGTTTCTATATATACTTGACCTTCCCTCATGTTTTTAAGGTTAGAAAAAAAATCCAAAACTCAAATTCTTGAAATCTCTCTCTCTCTCTCTCTAAACTTCCTAAACCAAAAATTTAGCTCTTCTTCGAGGTTCTTGAGCTCAAATCTCAAATTTCTTGAAAGTGAGAACTTGTGGGTTTGTTAACAAAAGAGTTACCTTGCTTCAAGAGGTGTAATTTTGGGCTTCTCTACACTATTTCTTTCCTATTTTTTCTTGCTATTTTTAAACTATTTTTGGACTATTTTTATGGGCTGAAACTTGTGGCTTAAAGCTATCAAAGGTGGAGGGGTTAACCACCATTTCTTTAACCTTTTTCTCTAAGCTTTTGCCATTATGTTCCCTATCTCTTCATCAACTTTTTTTCAACTTTTCACCACTGATTTTCAGAGGTTTTTAAAGGCTAAAAATGTGGTTTTGAAGTCCCAAAAATGGAGAGGTCAGCCACCCTTTCTTAGGCTTGTTTACTAGCTTAAATTCTCCATTATTTTAGCTTACTCATTTAGCTGTTTTTACCTCAATTCCAGCACTGTTTTAGCTTAATTTAAGGCTGTTTTTATGTTTTAGTTTCATTTATGCTTTGTATAGCATGCTTGTAGTTTAATAGTCTTCATAGGTTTGGTGTTTTAGGTATTAGATACCAACCTATTTGAGTAGATAGCATTTATTTCAAGTTTTCCATACTTGTGTTCATCTCTAATCAACTTTGTACTTCCTTCATTTATTGGCTTCTCCCTTGCTTTGAGAGTTGTTTCAAACCGATTGTTTGTTTAAGCTTGGGATAGAGATTGTTGTGCTTACTGGTTTAATCTCTTTGGAGGTTCATTACCAACTGCATGACATCTCTCTCATGCCTAAGCTTAACCTTTAGTTTGACACTTCTCTCCTTTAGTGGACTTAATCTTCATTTTGGACAAAATGGACTAATGAATTGGAAGGTAATTAAAAAGAGGTAATCAATGGCTTAAAATGGAGCAAGCTAATAAAATGGTTTGGGGTTCAATCGGACGTTAATTGAACCCATTGAGTCTTGAGTCGTTTCATACTTGTTAGTGATGCAAATAGTTTAAGAGTCGATAATCGCTTCCCTTGATCAACATCATGATATGGAGGAGGTTCATGAGTCTTTAATTGTGCATTTATCGAAATTGTACCCCTTGATTCATAGGCCATCATGCAATGAATTTGCATCAATTGATGGCTTGCGTATGGAGCCTACCCCTTCTTTGAGCTGTTTAATGATAAGGTGAGGTATGGTGAATAGACATCTCCTGAGAATGCTCTGTTTGTTTTCTGTTGCAGCAGGAGAAACCCAACATTAGTGGTCGGCATGCCACCATTACTGGGCGGCAGGCCACTATTAGTGGGCGGTCGGCCACCACTTCTGGCTTGCCGGCCACCTTTTCCAGCCAGGTAGTACCAACCTTCGCAGAGCAGAACGAGGGCTTAGGTGTAAAACAGTGCAGAGGCATTCTCGGGGGAGAAAATTATGTGCATGCATGAGTCATTTCCTTGCTCCTAGACCTATATCTATTTATGGTAGTATGTTGTTGTACCACTTGTAATTAATTACTTAGTTAATTAATTCCATAATGTAAGTATTTACTTAGTTTAATTAGTTAAGTTGTATTAATTAGTTAGAGTAGCTAGTTGATTTAATTTTGTGTTGTAACTATTTAATTAGCTAGAATAGTTAGTTAAATTCAGTGTTGTAATAATTGGTTAATTAGTTTAGCTAATTCATTCATTTGGACCATCCTGCGTGAGAGCAAATTGTAATAATGTGTATGTCTTCAAACCCCACGTCTTTCTCCCTTTTATTTATCGACTTATGATGGATAGTTTAGAGCATCATATTTCATTTAGCATTTTTCATGATTTGCATCCATTGTCTTGCATGCATAAGGTTCGGCACATCATTCTAACAAGCATTGTCATTTAAAATACTTCTTTGAAAATGAGCTTAAACCGCATGCTATCAAATTGATTCATATGCTACGCTAGTAGCCGGACTTTTAATTGCATATTGCATGTGTTGCATTAGGCATATTTCATTAGTTAGGATTGTGCATTTTTCTAACTCTTTTCTTTTGGCTTGCCTTGGAGTACTAGATGAGCATTTATTGCTTTAACATATAGCATGCGTGTGATTGTTACCATATCAAGCATGATTACCATGAGGCTAAGTGCTTAATTGATATACCTATTTGAATGCTTGTGGATGAAGGTTAATTGCTTGAATTGGGATGATTTGAGTAATGTATATATGAGATCACTTTTTCAAGTGGTACATATTCAAACACTTTTCAAAACAAACATGAAATCAAAATGTTCCATTTTTTGCAAATTAGTCTATACTTGTGTGCGTCACATAGTAATGTTAGCCTAATAACTAGAACAAGAGCATATAATGTAAATAAGGATCACATCATGATTAGTAGAGGCCGATCTTTGATCGGGCGAGTGGGGTGCTCAATTCATGACTTTCTCCTCTCGTACCTAAGTGTTCCCGAACAGAGACACTTTGGTAATGACGGATAAGTGACCTTTCGCACGAGTCTCAAGTCTCCTAAATTTCCCAAAAATATTTAGGGTGACTCTATAATTTGGCAAAACAGTCCATTTTTGGCATTTTGATTAAAAACGAAAAATAATTTGAATCTTCCGTTAGAACTAGCCATGACTACGGGCAATACAGCCAGGATTCGGATTCCCCTCCATCAGAGACTGATGAAGAATATCACAATCTCATCAACCGGATGGAAGCATAGTGACCCCACAATCACATCCAGTTGTCTCCTGATTGACTCTAACCTTATCCAGGACACGTGGAGCAACCTGCATTATTAGGCAGAAAGTGGTCAGACAAATCCTTTCAGCCAACGCTACAAGATAGAAAAGATCAGCCAAATCTTATCTGTTTCAATCTATCCCTTTGAAAACTGGGGCGGATAGATAGTGTATATAATTGTGTTTATAATTGTAGTGTCAGAATATTACCAATAATGGTAGGTTTTTATTTATTGTTATTTTATTTAGAGAACTTGACTCAAACTTCATGATGTGAAATTTTATCTACACTTATATGTTCTGTGCATTACATTTTGCATTGGTGCGCTTAAGTCACTGTGTTTGCCATCTGCTATTCCTGGACGGTTTGATAGAGGCTTTCCCAAAAGCTTGCCAAAAGGCTGATCGGTCATGGGCACTGCCATGTTGGAAACACAACCCTCAGATCTAGATTATCGCTATACCGTTTGATCCTCCTTTCACTTGTTGGTGTTAGGTGTGAGAGGTATATTACGTAATCTTGTTGAGGTACCCTTTTGGACCAATCGGCCTAGTGCATGTAGTGAGCTCTAGTGACCATTCAAAATAGGACAGGATACTCTCCCACATTTAGGATGTTGTGATGCTGTTTGTTTTGAATAGTAAAGCCGTAGATCACTCCAAAAGCTAGAACAGGGAAACCCTAACCTCTCATAGGGGTGTTTTGAATGCTTTTGTGCAAAATGTGAAATCTTTGGAAATGTGTGATCCAATCCTGGGAGAGTCATAAGCTTAAGGCGATTCCTTTCAAACTTGAGGATCATATCAGAATCAGATTTGGGTCGAAATCCTTGGGTTTGTGTTTGATATGGGTGAATTTTTAGTAAGACCAGAGCCAAGGCCAAATTGTATCTTGTTTTGTTTTGACCAGCATACTCGGTATCCCAATCTAAGAGGGCATTTGTTTTTAATGCTAGGTTTGTCTGAGCTAAAGAAGGAGTCGTACCCAACTCAGCAAAGGCCCAGTCCATCTGATCCCCAAAGGCTAACTCAGAAAAGATCCATCCACTACCGAAGACCAGATCTAAAAACCCAAACCAGCTTGAACCCGCTTAGACTTACCCCAGATACATCAAGTATAACCGGGTTGAAATCCTTGGTAGTCAGCTCTTAGCTTACACCCATCCATTTCCCCGATTGTCAACTCAGCAGACTTGTGATAACACAGAGTCTAGAAGAAGTTGTGGCCATGATAACGGCCCAAAACCAGGGAATTACCATGCATGATGAGACCAATGTTGAAAATAACGCCCATCTGGGGCATCTACTACACATCCAGTCCCAGGCCCCCTGCCAAGCTTTGATCTACCTCCACCAACTGAAGATTTGCAAGGCCTGGATCCTCGAGAAGGGTTGGCTCAAGCTTGAGTTTTCAGACCCCTATGCAGCCTAATAAGGGGCTTTATCCCCTTGATATTAATGATCTTGACCCGACCTTGTTAAAAATTGCTAACTTTGAGAAGCAATTCAAAAGGGTACAGGGACTTAACTCCATTCTCGACATTAAGAATGGATACATCGAGGCTGCCGTAAGGCTCCCAGACAGATTCAAAATGCCACACATTGACCGTTTCGACGGGTCTGGAGATCCTATGGTACATATCCATCTTTTCTTGAACGTCCTAAAATCGATGGGTCTGACTAAGCTTCAAAAACTCTCTCCGTATGGAAGAACCTTGTTAGGTATAGCAGCCACTTGGTACACCAAGTTGGAGGATAAAATGAACCAGAACTAGAAAGATTTGGCTGAGTTGTTTGTCAATCAGTATTCTTACAATACCCAAATTGAAATGACCACCCAAGAGCTTGAAGCAACCCACCAGAATCCTAAAGAACCTTTTGTAGAATTTGTTGCAAGGTGGAGAGCAAATGCAGCACAAATGACAGATCGACCTTCTAATAAGGACCAAGTGCAGATAATGGTGCAGAACCTTGAGCCTGATATGTTACAAAGTTAATAGTCGCATTATTCACTTTAAAAATTTGCATGAATTTGGGATTCAGATTGAAAAGGCATTTAACAAAGGGTTATTCCTAAGCAAGCGAACCAACAAGGAGGGTGTTTTCTGGGAATACCAATGCTAGCAGTAGCACTATTCTCAAACTCACTGAAATCAACATTGTTGCCACCAATCCCTAAACTGCTGACCCCTTTGCCAATACCAACCCACAAATAGCTAGCCCAACCCGAGCTCAAAGCAAAACTTTCACCTCCCTCCATATGAGCCTAACTAGCGCACTAAAAATCTAGATGGAAAGAGGGTATCTCAAGCCCTTTTATCCCTAACCTCTTCCTGACCCACTCCCTACTAGACATAACCCCATCAACAACGCGGTCATGGCACTGATTGTTGCTACTGTTTTCGTCATGAGGTTCAAAATCGCATCAAGACCCCAATGTTACCACCAACCCACTTCCCATCCATGACCAAGTATCTCCTGCCCATCTTAACCTCATCCATACACTACTTCCTACCTTCAACCCCAATATAAACATCACCCCGGCCCATTTACCCAAGCCTGAGGTGTTCATTCGAGAAAGCACTGATTTGTGCATGATGGATACACCTACTCCAGTTCGAACACGTCAAGAGTGCCAAATGGCCGAACCCACTACTGCTAAGATGTTGAGAATGATCCATGACCTTCAAGGAACAGTGGTAGATTTAACCTTTGGGGTTTCAACCACATCAAAGGATTCTCTAATCTTGGGACAAGCTAAAGATGGAATGGGCCAATCAAAAGCAAACAGGCCTTGCCCAGACATAGCCTTCTGACTCTTTGACAGGGTTGAAACAAGTGGCAAGAACAAGGCCGGGGCAAGTATTGATCCCTATGCACATCTTTAGTGGGCTATTGAGACTTTGAAGGTCAGAGGGTTGAACAAACAACAAGTGCTCGCAATTGTTACAAAGATTGTGGATGACACGTTTATTGCTCAGGTTGAGAGCATTTTGAATCAGGGGGCAAGCAATGAAAAGGGACGTTTTACAAGAAATACCCAACCAACACCCGCCAACCCATTTGCCAATATTTCCAAAACTAGTGCTCCTTGCTCCCAAAAATGAACCTTCGCTCATCTCCCTATGAGCCTAACCTGTGCATTGAAGGTACTGATGGAGAAAGGGTATCTCAAACCACTCAAACCTTGACCTCTCCCTAATCCTCTCCCATCTAAACACGACTCTACCCAATATTGCACATTCTATCAGCAGTACAGTCACTATACTGACAGTTGCTTTCTCCTTCGCCATAAAAGTCAAGACTTGATTAACAACAAGGCCATCACCCCACATAAAAATCCCCAAGCTGTCAATAACTCTCTTCCTAACCGCAATAGATTGCCACTCCATAACATAAAACCCACCCACAGCTTGCCAACAACCAACCATTGCCCTAGCCAACACATCATACCCGCCAATGAGCCCCGAACCCATTGTGTTCATCCCTGAATCTTCTGATTCTGATCTGAGCAAAAGGAACAAAATCTTTGAAGAGATGGAAAGTTTACTGATCTTGGTGAGTTTAAGCTTGATGAAGAAGTGGGCTCTCTAGAGATTCCAGCCTTGATGATTGGAATGATGAACCTCAGTCTTAGCTAGGGGAATTGTCGAAAGCATTTGGAAAAGACCTTTTGAACTAGGGGCATGGTGTGAAAAAAGTAATTGTTTCGGTCAACAAGATGTGTAGGGACAATGCAATCGGGAGATTCAATCTGTGAGACTCGATTTGAAAGTCGGAAATCAATCCTTCTAGGTGTAGATGTGTATTATTGAATTAAAGGTAGGTCTGGACCTTCCCGTGGACTACTCGAAGTTGTTTTTGAAATTCTACAGATGGGACTTGGAGAAGGGAAACCCCCTTTTGTCTCAGAAATGTTTATTTTGTTTTGAGTTATGTCCAGCAAATAGTTGTGTTGTGAGTGTTATTTTCTTTGTCTTTTCTTGCGTTGTTGCGTCAGTTGAGTCTTTTCCTTTGAGTTGCTCTCGTGTACCCTCAGGTCTTCATCTTTATAAAAAGTGGGAGTCAAGTTTTTGATCATTTTGTTGAGCCTATAGGAATGCATGTGTGACCTTTTAAAAATTACAAAAAGGTTTGAATTTGTTTTTTAAATGAGATTCTGTTAATACACTCGAGTGTTGAGAAGGATACCCCGAATGGTTTGAGTGAATTTAGACTTATTACTGCAAAGTCCTTCATGTTTCAAGAATTTTAAACTGCTTTTGTAAAACTTGCGAAGATAAGTTCAGTATTGTGCGTCCTGTTCTACATTGTCCTGGGGATTCTCTTCACCGTTAGGCAAGCATAAGGCGGTTTTCAGACTTGCAACTACAAGGCCAAACCTCACAAATCATAGAATTTCTCCCCTGGTGTTTTCATTATTTCAAAGAGAAAAGGTAAAAGAAACCAAAAAAAAAAGAGAAAAGAAGAAAGAAAAAGAGAAAAGGATAAAAAAAAAAACAAAAAAAAAAGAAAAGAAAGAAAAGAAGAAAAGAAAAAAAAATGGAAAAGAAGTCAACCATCAAGCTAGGGGTATTCATTGGAATGAAATCCAATCAACCATAAGGAAGGGAACTTTTGTCTGCATTCAAGGAAGCAAAGGTGAGGAAGGTACCACATTGCAAGAAGAAGCAACTCTGAAAATGGAGCAAAAAGAAAGGAAGAAGGCATGCATAAAAGAATGGAGAACCAAGCTCAAATCAAGGCGAAGCCAGTTCCAATGTTAGGGCAAGGATGACTATTGATCAAATTCACCACAAGTGTTATAACGATATCCTTGAGAGGCTCGCTAGGCCGAAAACTTGAAAAGTTTACCTAGGCAAAAGATAGAGCACAAAAAATGAGAAATCAAATAAATAGAGCTCGCAAGGTTGAAAACCCCAAAGGGGCAACTTTGGAAAATGTTAGAGCGCAAAATGAGAGTGCCAACACCCAAGTGAACCTCAGCTATGAACTACGTTGACCTGATTCCCATTCTTGGGATATGTAGGCAACTTTATTCTGAAGTTCGGTCTCAACCATATCCATCTTATTCTCTCAATCCAATCACCTTGCCCAATTCATGTTGTCAGCTTCGCATCAATCCATGAGCTACACCGACTGCTGTGTATATCATACTTGCATTGGGTAAGAAAGAACTAGCTTGATTCAACAAGTGGAGAAATTTTCAAAACTAGAACTTATCAAGGAATTCTAACTTAAGCAAAAAAGGAATCAAACTCGGTTTTGTGAAATTGAGTTCTAAAGGGACCATAAGTAATACTAGGGGCACTATGAATGATCGGCCTTGAGTCTTTGTTGCTTTTGGGTCGGTGAGTTATGTTCGTCGTGTCGTCTCGATGTTTTTCTGGCCTCAGACTCTTCATCGAGTCACCATAGCGTATCTGTCGCTCAAAAGCGCTCTTCATTGAGTCACCCTAGCGAGTATGTCACTTAAAGTTCATTAAAGTGGCATGGTCAAAATTCCATACACGAATCTTCGCTCCAAACTCGAAAACAAGTCCATGTGTGGAATTCATAAACGAGCTGAGAGTGCCTATACAAGGGGCATCACATTCATGATCATTGCAAAGTGTATATAAGGAATTCATCATTGCTTTGGAGAGGACTCAACATGTCAGGAAAAAAGAGAAGTATGAGTCTGATTGGTTGGCAACTATTCCAAGTTCTAATGTTTCCATCATGCGTTCGCATAACGTTGAAAACGGGCCGCTGATCGATACTAGGGTAAATTTTGCATTTGCTTGGGCCATCCATCAACAAGAGGCATGAACCCAACCAAGGCTAATGATCGACACTAGGGCAATTTTTAGTACATCTGAGTGGGTCATCATCTAAACATGGGGCATGAACCCAACCTTTCCCTTAGTCCACTCAAAGCCTTTTGCTGGGAACTTTTCCCTGGATTAGGGTGGGCTCACCCCTATAAAATTCTAAATATTCTTTTGCTGCTTTTGGGTTAGTTACAAACCGCTCAAGTGACCAAAGTGGCACTCGAGCGAGAACTCTATTTTACTCAGTCTTCCACTCGAGCAACCATTGAGCGAAAATTTCATACAACCAGTACTTTTGCAAAAGTTTATAGACCACTCGAGCGACCACCCTTATTTTTGAACCCCCGCTCAAGAAAAGGAAGTTGCACTCGAGTGAAGACCCTGTTTCCAGCAAAATTTAACTAACTCTTCTAAGTGCATACTTGCATCCTCATGTCATTTCAAGTACTCTTAGGCACCAATTGAGCTCATATGAACATGGCCTGAGTTAGAAACACATGAAGACAATTTAATTAAGCATCGACCATCGAATCCAGACTCTAATTATACGTTTGTTATGTGTTTTGTATAGGTGAACGTCCAAGGCCTAGTGACAACATAACCCACTGTGAGTAATAACTTTATAAAGATGTGTTCAAGTCATGTTTACTTTTGAAAATGTTATTTCTTTCGAAATTGATATGTGATTGATTGAATGGGTTATTGAAAACGTTATGATGATTGACAAAATGGTTTATTGAAACATTATTTTCTTATAATGAATGAAGTTCTGTTTTGAAATTGTATTATGGTATCCATGGAACATAGGCCCTTGCTTGGGGGAGACAATACCATGGCTAGGCCCTTGCCTGGGGGTAATAATACCATAACAAGGCCCTTGTTTGGGGAAAACAATACCATGGCTTTTGGATTGATTGACTCACAGGGATCTCTAGTGTTAGACCATTATGGTCCATTGTCATTGGAATATGATTACTTCATGCATGTACCACACAAATTGACATTGAATGATATTGACGATGAAGTTAATGGATTATTGAGAACTGAAATGAAATTTGGTTTGGCAATGTTATCGAACTTCATTCATATAACCTCTTTATTCTATTATTACTCACTGGGCCCTAGCTCACTATTTACTTATATATGTATGTAGGTGGGCAAGCTGAGCATCAACGTTAAAGAATGCCTCGAGTCTACCCATGTAATAGCCCGACCCTCGTACATGACTTTGGTATCTTTTCAGCTCTCTATTATGTGTTTGTGAATGTATATTATCGAATTCTATATGACATTTCTTTGAATTAAACGGAACTTAGAGGAAATGATCTGTTGAGTAAGAACATTATCTATTACACTGGAATTATTTAAATTTGAAATTGGATGCCTTAGAGACTTAATTTTCAGAAATTAATTTGATATTTGAAATCTGCATGATTTTTAAGCTCTAACGGGGCATTCTGTGAAAATTCAATTTAGGATTCTTAAACGATTGAATTTCGTCTTATTATAAACATAAATATCTAAGTCTTATATATCTATCAAAATCTCTTTGGATATGTTGACTTAAAACCATCTCTTGGATGTAAAGAAACACAAAGGGGGGGAGAAACGTGGGTGAGAGACAGAGAAGCCATCAAGGGGGAAAATTTGGGGAGAAATTGTGAAGAATTGTTTGGATTGGATTTAAGGTATGGACATTTCTTGATCCGTCTCACTCCTCTTAATCTTGGTTGGAATTCTTTCCTGCTTTTGGAAAGTTAAGGTAGATGTTGAACATCTTATGTGATAATTTGTGTTTTAGGACCAAATACCTTAATTCCTTGCTATTCCATGAAAATATTCCACCATGAGTTTGAATTTGAAGCTTGAGTAGCTCTATGTGTGTGTATGTAATGTATGAAGTGAGTTATGAGTGAGTTATGGAAATTAAGTGATGATTGACCTCAATTTGGTGATATATATAGAATAATTGTGTGTCTAAATGATTTTAGAACTATGGTAATCCTTGATTATGATTGGGATTGAGAGATTGAAGTTTAAATGTCAAGGGAGAACTCAAAGGAGGAAAACAGGTTTCAGACTGTCGTCCGCCGAAGGAGGATATCTCGCCGAGTGGGAAAAATCACTCTCAAAGAAGTTTTGCAAAATTATATCGTCTGCCGAAGGAGGAATTTCGCCGAGCGCAAATCACTCTCAAAGATTTTTGGTGGATTATTGGTCCGCCGAGCGCCAAAATGGCGCCGAGCGAGGATCGATTCTCGTAAAATTTCGGTTGCTCTATTTTACGTACTATACCCTCTGGTCTTTTTGAATATTTGTTTTGATGACTCTAAAATGATTATAAATTCGTATGAGTAAAAAAGAAACTAATATTTAATGATGATTGTGTGCAGGGCACACTTCTGAAGGCACTAGCACGCCAACACATCGCTGTGAGTAATAGTGCAAAGAACATGTATTCATTTATTGTTAAATACCATTTAAGTTCTATTTCTGTCTGTTTTCTATATCTTCCTACCTTGTCTGAGCTTGAATAACATGTGATGTGAATAAAAGGTAAATGTGGAAAGAATTGTGAACGCATTCTGAGTAACATTCTGGGCCGAGAGCCAACTTGTGATATTGAGTAACATTCTGAGTAACATTCTGGGCCGAGAGCCAACTTGTGATATTGAGTAACATTCTGAGTAACATTCTGGGCCGAGAGCCAACTTGTGATATTGAGTAACATTCTGAGTAACATTCTGGGCCGAGAGCCAACTTGTGATATTAAGTAACATTCTGGGTACCATTCTGGGTCGAGGGCCATTTGTGACATTCCGTAACAATTTGTGTAACATTCTGAGTCATGGGACATTCTGTAGCATTGAATTAAGTTACATACACTTGAATAAGAGTTATGATTTCAATTTATTGGTACTATTATTCACTGAGCTTCGCTCACCCCTCATATTGTCTGTTTCTGTAGGTCAACCCGAAGCGCCTTAGCTCCTCAAGCTCGCTCTTTTGTCAACCCTTACGGTCAGCACATAAGAAGACTCTGCCCTATTTTTGTATACTTTTGTCAAGTTTGGCTTGTAATCTAAATATTGCTTTGGGTTGTCTCAGATATTATTATTTTTGGTTGTATGCTCTAGGGCAAGGGTTACATGTATATACGAACCAAGACATAATTGGTTAGTGTCAGATGTGATATTCTCGCTTTGATGTGCATGATCCTCGCATGTTATAGTAGCTCAATGGAAGTTTGGTTTTGCTCATTTGTATATTATGCTTCCGCTCGTGCCCCTATGTATATTATTATATCAGTTTATCATATGTTTCTTCATGGGTCATTCTCAACTTTTAGGAGTGTTCGCTCGACAACCCATGTCAGCCTTTTTGAAGAGCTTCTGAACGAAGTAAACTAGGCTCGTGTGGAGGCAAGTTAGTTAGATCCCCTTTTGTTTTGCCCAATCGTTTTTGTATTTGTGTATACTTTGGGGTTTTGTATAACTATAAGATTTAGCTGTTTGAACTTATGTGATGTATGTGCATAATGTACGAGCGTTTACTTATGATACAAAGTTTGCTTTCTCCATATATGCATGGCTCGATGGATAACTTATATGTTGTATTATACTTCTGCTAAGCCCTGTACTTTATATTAAATGGATTTTCATTTAGAGGCCGTGGGTAATCTATGATTACTGGCCGGTCATGGCGCTAAACCTATAGGGGTCGATTTGGGTTATGACAGAGTGGTATTGGAGCACAAGTTATATCTCACTCACTTGTCCATTGAGGTATAGAGGGTCTAGAAGAGACTTTAGGATTACATTCATGTGCATTTGAAATTTTGAGTAAGATGATTTCCCGATTACATATGCAATTGTGTGCATGAATATGTATATTGTGTTTCTTATAATACAAGTTTCATATAGAAAACAGTGAGAACAAGAGGTGATAAGCTAGAGGAGGCGACTTCCTCAAGACTGGATAGAATGGAACGAATGATGCAAGACATGGCTGAAGCCATAAGACAACAACAGCAGTGGCAACAACAACAACGATAACCACCAACCCCATCTCCAATGCTTGTACCACCTTTAGCTTCAGGGTGTCAAACGGGGAACTGTACTATTGCTTTGACTAGAGAATTTAAAAATATGAAGCCACCAGTGTTTCATAGCAGAATTGAACCATTGAAGGCCGAAGCTTGGGTCTTACGGATTGAGAAGTTGTTTGAAGTGTTCCCATGTACCGAAGCTCATCAGGTACAACTAGCTGCATTTACATTGGAAGATGATGCAAGGCATTGGCAGATGTTGGTTTGAGATGAGAATAAAGATGTTACTTGGGCTCGATTTCTAGAGATCTTTTATGAGAAGTATTTCCCACAATGTGTGCGAGACAGGAAGTTGTCTAAATTCATGGAACTCAAGCAGGGAAACAAATCAGTTGCCAAGTATAAGGCTCAGTTTACGGAGTTGGCTCACTTTGCACCCCATATGGTAGATACAGACAACAAGAAAGCTAGACAATTTGAGGGTGGTTTGCATAACCTAGTTTTGGATAAAATCAATGTGCTCAAATTGCCGACATATGTGGATGTACTTGATAGGGCACTGATAGCAGAAGGTAATGTGGCTAATCGCAAATAGAAGTTTGAGTGGAAAGGCAGAAAACTGAATTTTAATAAGGGGGCAACGTCAACAAATAAGAAGTTAAAATTTGGGAGTTCTAGTAATACTGGTTCAAGCCAAGGTGGTAGTTCAACGCCAACTTATGCCATATATGGAAGGAAACATTGGGGTGTTTGCTACCGCGCATCAGGAGCTTGTTATTACTGTGGCAAAATTGGACACATCGCAAAGGATTGTACACAGTCATGTCAAAGTGGAAATCATGGTACTGCAAGTTCAAATAGATCTACTCCAATAACAGGAACAAACACGACACCCACTACAACAAGAAATGAACAAAGGCAAGGAAGGGTTTTTGCACTGATTTCGGGGGATGCTCAAAATACTAAGGCAGTAATGTCAGGTATAATCTCTATATGTGGTAAACCTGCTTATACTTTAATTGATTCAGGATCTATACATTTGTTTGTTTCTACGATTTTTGCTGAAACTTTGAATAGACCTTCGGAAACATTGAGTTATATATTATGTGTTACATCACCTACGGGGGGGATTGTAGACACCCCATTTTTTACTGTCCTCAAGACTCGGACGTCACCATTTGAACACTCGGTGATCATTCATGTTCGTGTTCGTCTCGAGTTTCGGAGGTTTCGGCCGCGCGCCTTGCCTCAAGACCTCTCGACTTGTTTCTTTTGTGCTTGGTTATGCATCAAACACTTGTGTTTTTGCTTCTAAGGGCAGGGAATGGCTTGTTGGCCATCCCCACACCTCACCGACCATGGCTTGTTGGCCATCCCCTGTTTTAGCCTAATTGGAATAATTCATCGAAATCCATGTTTTAGCCTACTTGCGAGTAGTAAAATTCAAAACCATTTCCAAACAAACGGATATGCGATGCTTGGTTCCAAATTAAGCGATCTAGTCTATACTTGTATGTTGTGCGCATCACATAGTAATTCTAGGCTAATAAACTGGAATAAGAGCACATAATGTTTTCAAAACTTGATATCATGGTTAGTAGAGGCCAATCTTTGATCGGGCGAAGGGTGCTCACGGCGACCTTCCCAATCGCATCCAAGTTCCCGACCCGAGGCAACTTTGGTAATGATGGACCCGTGGCCTAAGGTAATGAGTCGTGGTTTTAAATTCCCAAAATAAATATTTAGGTGGCGACTCAGATTTGGCAAAGCAATCCATGTTTGGCACTTCTTACAAAAATCTTTTCAAAACGACGGTTTGATTTGGACTATTTGATGATTCATCGGTCTTACATTGCACTCTGCGAGATTAGATACAGGACCATGACATTGAGTCCTGAACTGTAGTGACCCCAAATGAACAAAACGGGATTTTTCCTCCCGGGACGTTCGGGGACATCTACAGTTTCTGGCGACTCTACTGGGGAGTTAGAGAACTTGACTCGAACGCTTGATATCTTGTTTTGACTACACTTATGTGTTTCTTTGCATTGCATGTGCATTGGTGCACCTAAGACACAGAGTTTGCCGTCTGCTATTCCTGAATGGTTTGCCAGAGGCTCGCTTTGAGAAGCGTGCCATAAGGCTGACCGGTTATGGGCTCTGCCACGATGGGAACACAAACCCCGGTTTTCACCAGGGCACCCTTTTTGACCAATCGACCTAGTGCATATTCGGAATCCATAGTGACCATTCCAAGCTAGGACAAGTTGCTTACTTGATTATAGGTTGTTCGAAACCGCTACGTGCGTAGTGAAACCTTAGCTCTTGACAAAATAAGACAGGGAAACCCTACCCCAACATAGGGGTGTTTTGGCTCTCGTTTTGCTTGCTACGTGCTGTTAGAATTTATTTCTGTGGTTGTGCGATTACTATGAAGTCCGGTGTTAGACCAGGTATCAAGACCAGAGTTTTGAGAATCAACTATATCTACTGCATCGCGATGTTTGAGAATCGCTTATATCATGTATCAAATTCAGTTTTGAGGCAGTAATTTGAGGAACAGTAATTCAATTATATCTACGGGTATCTGTCTTTGTAAAATTGAGCTGAGATGCTGCCTGTTTTCTCTTTCAATCTAGAGATTCAGTTCAGAGCAACTAGTGTTCCCTTTTTGCTAAGGCAAGGCAGAGAAAGGCCAGTCAAGGCTCACTGGTTCATCGACCGTTAGCCATCGCTAAGGCCATCTCCGTCACCAATGGGACTTATGATGACACAAGATTCAGAAGAAATTGGGGTCATGGCACCAGATGGACCAAGGAAACATCTTACGTGCCGAGACCAATGTTGAAGTACAAGATCCGCTTAGGTCGCCTGTCACAAGACCCGATCAGACACCCTGCAAGTTTCAAGCTCGTGAGCCCACCACGTCTGAATTGATGGGAATGATTGGCGATCTTCAGCGATCTGTAGCTGATCACACCTACAAAATGTCGATTTCACCACCAACCACATCCTACACCGGGAATTTCGTACCGCAGGAGCCCCCGCTATTGGGGCAAATTGTAATCGAGCTCAACCAACCTGAGGCTGTCTCAAGCTATGGCCATGACATGTCAACAACAACCGGGTTCAACTCTAATGTAGCAACCCAAACCCTCGATCAAGCTGAGGCTAGAGGTAAGAACAAAGTGGGAATAGGTGCTGATCCCGTTGAACAACTGTTGTAGGCAGTCGAGGCTTTGAAAGTCGGAGGATTGGATAGGCAGCAAGTATTCGCAGTTCTGGCTAAAACTATGGATGACGCTTCGCCCGACGAGGGCGCTTAGCCAGAAGAAAATCGATAGGAACCGCTATCCCAAAATTGTTCCTCAAACCCTAACTCAGACCGAAAGGATCGAAGCCACGCAAAGACTCGCCGATCCTTTTTACTAGTGCGTCCGACAAAAGTCAGCAAACCTCGTAGTATCTACCCCGAGGTCGCAGGGTATTCCATGCCCTTTATATGCCTTTGTCTATGGCACTCCAGATTCTTCCCGAAAAGGGCCATCTTAGTCCCCTTGGGCCTCGCCTCCAAGAATCTCCCTTCCTAACATGATGTTACCTTTGTACTCAGGCGTACCACCAAAGAAACCGGCCATAAGCAATCAACTGCTTCGCCTTTCATTATGAAGTACACGATTTGATCGACAATGAGGTCATCCTCCCACCTACCTCAGCGAAGTCTGTCACTGCTGAGTTGTTAGATTTCGAGGATACTAAAAGTATGTGATCAAAAGTTGGTCCACCTGCGGGCGGCGCTCAGTTTACCTTGGATGTGGTGTATGGCACGCACTTTTGAGCATTTGCGAATGCTAGTTTTGCACTTTCTGACTTGGGTATTCAATCAGTTTTGCTATCTTGTATATAAGCAGTCTTTTTGTGATGAGTCAGTCCTGTCATACAGAAGTTTGATGATTTCGGGGGTGTTATCTCGGATACCACTATTTTGTTTTTTGTTTATCTTTTTGCTTTCTTTCGAGTCTATTTTTGCCATGGAGCCAGTTGCACTAGAAGATCTGAATGAAACAACGGTAATTTTCACATGCTTGTGTTTGCTTCTGTCTTGCACCAGTTGTGCCAGAAGTTTGAGTGAAACGGCAGTGCATTTCACCTGCTCTTTTGTGCCTATAAGTCATTGTATTGACCTAAGTTTTTCACAACTTTTTGAACATTGTGATGAAACCAAAGAAGAAGGAATTCCTCAGGATTTGCAAAAAATTTGATCAATTAAGAGAAAGAGAGGCATGCTAAGCCCTTAATGAATGAGATCATGCTTGTTAACGTGAGTACTGAGAAGGATCCTGGCTTGATCCAGATTGGTTCTACATTGTCTTTAGCGCAGTTTATTTGTCGCTTTTAAAAATTTCAAAAATGTTTTATCCTCGCAAAACTCGTGGAATCGCTTCTTAAGATTGTGTAGCTTAGATTGTTTCACCGAGACTCGATTCTCTTGATTTCAAACCTTGAACTTGGATTCAATGTTCCAAGGCCAATCATGGTGTAAGGCCCGTGGCCAGATTTGAAGCAAATTGAACTATGGGCAAAATGTCGATGTGCTCAAGAGTCAAAGATTTAAGATCGCAAGAATGCCAAATCCTAGAAGGGAGGAAAGAAGAAAATTTGTGCTAAAGGACAACCAAGTTCCTATCCACAACATTAGGGGCAAATTCACCCCCCATTGGATGGACTCCTGCATCGTCAGTGAACAGCAACCATTCTCCTGGATTCAGATAACTTCAAGATCTCAAAACCATTTGACATGGACAAAGCTACACTTTTACCCTTGAGAGGCTCGCTAGGCCGAAAACCCGAAAGGGCAACCCAGGCAAAAGTTAGAGCAAAAAAAAGAAGAAAAAGAGCACAAAAAAAAAAAAAGAGAAAAAAGAAAAATGCAAAGAAATAAAAAAAAATAAGAAAAATGAAGAAAATGAGAAAAAAAAAAGAAATTAAAAGTAAAGAAAAACATAGCTCGCAAGGTTGAAAACCCGGAAGAGCGACCTTGGCAAAAGTTAGAGCATAAAAGGAGAGGTTAAATACCCGAGTGTACCTTAACCGGAACTACGTAAACCTTGATTCCCATGTTTGGGATACGTAGGCAACTTCATTCTGAAGTCTAGCCATAAACACTTCCAAATCGATTATGTCCATGTAATGGTTCCGATCATCTTTGTCATTTCTGTATCCGAGAGTTCGCCAGATCATCATTGTGAGGATCGACATGCTTTGTCATGGGCGCCATCCTAACAAGGGGCAACTTTCCATATCCATGAGTTGCAGTCCAAACATGGGGCAACTTTCCGTTGCCATATAGTGCCCTTCAGATAAGGAACAGTTTTCCATTGTTATGGATCTGGGGTTGTGCATCTTAAGAGTAGGTTCCATGCTTGTCGAGTAGTGGCCGTTTGCAAAAGCAGTTTTTCAGATTATTTTACTGAGGTAGACTAGTTTTCTCAAAAATTACTACCATTTTTTTTAAAATTGGACCATTTATTGACCCAAAAAGGAAAAATTTCAAGGCTCATAGCCTAACTTACATGATTTTGAATTAGAAAAGTTGAACAAGTATGTTAATCTAACTCTTATATTGATCAAAATTGTTTTAGTAGAAGTCAAAACAAAAAATGGTCAAAATGATGAACTAGCGGCACCAAGTCAAAGCTTCCGCCTTTTCTCCATTGTCAACGCATTTGCCAAAAAGGGCATAGCGTAAGTTAATGTAAAGGGTCGAAGCTCTCAACATCCTCTAAGCAAAGGAGGTATCGCCAAGGCGAAGCACCTAATTGGGATGGGTTGAGACATTTCACTCTCATCCAGGCATCGCCTAAACGCCACTAGAAGAAATAATCATGAGCCGATAGTGTTAGCATGAACCCACAACTTCTTGTTTATCCATCATCCACCCAGGAGAGGAGTTGAAAAAGGAGAGATTCAAGAATAGAGAGATGTGCGATGAGAGAAAAAGTGAGAAAATGGCTTTTTAGAAAAATAAAGCCCGAAAGGCCGAAAGTGACATGAGAATCACAAATAAGAAAGGGTGGAAAACAATACCCTAAGAACTGCCTCGTGACTGTGACGCCTTCTATGTAACACGCCTATGTCGTGGTCTTCGTTGTTTTGTTCATCTCTTGTTTTGAGTCATCTCGAGTGTTTCTCGGCGCGCTTAGGTTGTTTACCTTTTGTTTTTCTTTGTTGAGTCGAAAAGCGCCGTGGTCAACAGAGGCTCAATACTCTGTTAAAACTCAATCGCTTTTGTGCTCGAGTGTGGCCATTCTCTACATTTGTGCAAAACAAGATTTATTCTTTTCATAGAACCGCGGGTTCAACCTAAGTCACGGAGAACAAGAGAACCAGACCTATCTGGTTATAGATTCCAGATCACGATGCACAAGAACAAAAGAAGGATTCAAAGATCCTGGTTCGCTTCAACTCGCAGATTCCATCTTTGCATCCCGTGTTCAAACTAAAATTAATGCTATGTTATGGGTCAGAGTTCAGAATGAGCAATGTTCAGAGTGGGCTGTATGTTCAGAATCAGTAGTGTCCTGCATGAGTTGTATGTTCAAAATAAACAAAGTACTATGTTACGAGCTGTAGGTTCAAAATGAGCAACCTATGTGTTGAACATGTTGGGAACTTATGATTGGTTCCACCTTCAGTGCCTTCCGGTGTTGATTTTGCGAAGTCACACCTGTGTTACTTCAAATTGCCTATCGAGTTGTTACTCGTTTACCTATCGAGTTGTCGCTTATTTGCTTATCGAGTTGTTACTCATTTCGCTTATCGAGTTGTTGCTCATTTGGTTATCGAGTTGTCGCTCATTTGCTTATCGAGTTGTTACTCATTTGCTTATCGAGTTGTTGCTCATTTGTTTACCTAGTTGTTGCAATTTTATTTATCCAGTTGTTGCTCTTGCTTATCGAGTTGTAAACTTGTCGAGGTTTTATTGTTGCTTGTTGAGTCAATTTGTTATGTTAGCTCACTACCTGGCCTAGTAGCACATGCATGTTCAATTTCCATTTGATTACATTGTTATGTAATATGATGCGATGCAATGCAATGCAATGCAATGCGTGAAATGGTAATGCAACACCCCCCTTTTTTAACAAAAAGTTTGTTTCATTCCATCATTCTTTTCAAGTACATAGTTTTGAAGAAAGCAAAATCATCAAGCAAAGATAGTGTACCCAAAAGAAAAACAAAGCCAGAAAAAAAGAAAAAAGGCAACAAAAGTCTGAATTAGTAGCAGTCATGTCAGGCCTGAGAGTCTGTCCTCATCCTCTTCTTGGACGAAGGTCCAGGAGCATCATCGCCGACTCCACTATCTAAGCCCGAACCTGACTCATTCTGGCCTCCTCGACGATTTTGCCTCGGCCTCTGCCTCGAACTCATCATCATCTGAAATCGGTGCCCGTGAGCTACTACCAACATGAGTACGCCCCGCTTTGGTGCGGGGGTGTATTGCAGTCCCTCGCCCTGCTCTCCCTCCTCCTCGAGCAAGTGAAGATGGTCCTGCCGGAGCACCTCCTGCAGCCGATACCTAGAATGGGGTCTGAAAAAGAACAAATGGTAAATGCATCAGTTATACTACGCGAAGCAGAGTATGAATACAGAATGCAATGTATGAGTACAATGTATGAATGCTGTGAGCAGAGTATGAATGCAAAATGCAGTGTATGAGTGTAGTGTATGAATGCCGTGAGCTATGCTGTGAACAATCCGTAGGTTACAATGTATCAATGCCGTGAGGGCCGCTTACCAAGTGCCATGTTGACAGTGCGATGCACCAGATTATGTGTAAAACAGATTATACACAGTTTGAGATTGTGGTTGAAAGAGCTTACCGGGATACTGTAAATGATCAGTAGGTCGAGGCTCCGCTGTAGCATCCCCATCACGGAGGCGGTCAACTCCAGTGACTGGCGAGTGTACTCAGTAGAAGCCTGCAAAAGTGTTAGAAGCATCAGTATTCTACGGAATATCAAGAGAAATGAAATGAAATGATCGACAGATGCAAAGTGCGTGAATACATACCGAGGCAAACCGTGAATCCGACTAGCTCGTGATCACCGGAGGGGGAGCAATGGAGATCCGTAAGTCTCCCCACCCCGCCTCTAAGATGTCATCATCGAGGTAACGCCGCCACTGCCGCCTCTCCGAGATCCACTCCTGCCACAAGCCCGAGCCATCCTGCTCCCGCCTCGCCCTACTCCTACCCCGCCTATCAAGTTGCATCACTGCCTTCGCCACCGACGAGCTACCAAAGGCCAATGATGTAGGCCCGATAAACTCGTAGTCACCTCGCTTAAAGCCCTCCGAGCCCCAGCCGATCGTGTAGTCTATCATCTCCTCGAGAGTGTACCTCTTGGTATGCCTCATATGGGTAGGAGGTAGTCATGAATTGTTCCGCCTGCACACCTAAGGTCTGGTCAGAAGAAGCGCTTCTCAAGTACCAAGCGCAGACTAGGCCCTCTAGTAAGACTCTAAATCAAGCCGAAAGCACCCAAGATACCACTAATCAACCGCGATGGGCAACGGCTCAAGGTCGCCAGTAATCTGCAAATAAAACACAGCTTGTTACCTACTGATATTGAAAGAGCAATGTAAAGTGAAGCTAATAAACCGAAATGTTTGACATACCTCAGCTGCGGTAATGGTATCAAAATAGCGGCGGAAGAACATGAAGGGCTCAGCCTCCGCCACACATGTCAAAGCGATGGGAAAATGGGATCATGGGGGCATCTCTCATTCTGCATCAAGCAAGCCTCGGGAAATAGGCGTACACCCACAGCTGCAGAGTGTAATAAGGCAAGCTTATTAGATAAAGCAGTGTACAGAAAAAAGTAAAAATCAGAGAATAGTGTACAATGTATTGTGCAATGTGCGTTGTGCAAGCAAAGGTGCAATGTACAACAAGAAAACAGATTATGGTGCGCAAGTGTATGGTGTGCGAATAATAAAAGGCAGAATTGAAAAGATAGAAAAGGGAATATGTACCACCCAGGCTCGCCAGTAGCCTCCAAGCAGCTACCCGCTGAGGCAGGAGGATGAACTCATATATCCGTAAAGGGTGGCCAAGCCCGCGCCACCCCAGTCATAGCGGCAGATCTGTGTCACATCCACAAGTGCGCTTAGCAAGTAGAGGGCGACGGTGTTCGCCCAGTCGGCATAGAGCGTGGTCCCCAGCAAAAACATAATGAAACCACAAGTGTACTGCTCCTCTTCCTCCCGGGTAGTAGGCGCCTGGATTTGGAAGTGATCCTCGAACCATGAGTATCGCATAAACCCTGCTAGAGCGAAAGGTGGCTGAGTGCCGAGTAAATAGAGCTGAGCAGCGTCCCACTCATCCATGTCTGTATCAAAGGGGATCGGATCACCCCCCACCCCGATGCCAGTGAGCATCGAGAAATCAAAGGGAGTCATCGTCATCTCTCCGGTGGCAGAAATGTGGAAGGAATCGGTGGTATCCCACCACCTCTCCACCAAGGCAGCAAGAAGGGCCTGCTCGCAGTGAGGCGCGAGAGCCCCATGTAGAAGGTCCCAAAGCTGGCTCGGTCAACGATGCGACGAACTGCGTCAGGTAGCTCCATGTACCAACCTCGGGCGATGGTATTTCCATACCCCCAGAACGCATAGGAATCTCCCTGTGATCAAAACAAACAAGTTGCGAAGCAGTGTTATAAATACAGTGTTGAATGCGCTCAAAATTAGTGGAAATACAACGTATGTACATGCGTTTAGATTCAAACAGATATCGGGTGCAAGTGTGCTCACAGTGAACTACCAATGTATTTTAGTGGTTCAGTGAGAATGCAGCGTGTGTACACGTATTCAGATTCAAACAGATATCGGGTGCATGTGTGCTCGCAGTGAACTACAGCATGTGGTGTATCAGTCTATTTGAGTGGTTCAGTAAAAATACAATGTGTGTGCACGTATTCAGATTCAAATAGATGTCAGGTGTGGATGTGTTCACAGTAAATCACAGCGTATGATGTATTAGTGTATCTGGTTTAAGCAGTTAAAGAACAAGTTCGACTATAGCAGTTATATGTTCTACATTGCAGAAAATGAAACAGAGAATAGTGTACCTCGGTTACCGGACAGATACTGCTCGCTGCAGTAGAAGTTTAGCGAGCACTCGCATAGCTCCTAAGTGACGGAGGCTATCAGGAGGAAGCACGTGTATCGCCAGCCTGTAGGTCGCCGGATTGAACAGTCAGATGTGAAGAGGCAAAACACCGTGGTCCACGCCCATTGCCGAGGATTCCCACCGATCAAATGTCATCCGCCATCTCGTAAATAGTGTGAAAATGTCCGAAAGTGCGGAAAACGAGCAAGAATGTGAAAAGTCAACCCTAAGGCCAACCCCGAGAGGGTGAAAAATAGGCGAAAAGGTTGAAGTCCGAAAAACGCACAGAGATCAAGATAAACTCAGGGGAAACAAACCCCAAGTGGTGGAAATAGAGAAGAAAGCACCGAAAACGAGTTTTGTTCGGTTCAAAATATTTGAAACGGGGAGGTTTTTGCGAATCAAACGTCGAAAAGGGCTCTAAAACACGAGAAAAGTGCAGATCGAGGGCGAGAAAATAACCTAGAGAGAGGGGGGAGAGTTTTTGAGTTTGGGCAAGTGAGAAATATAGGGCTTGAAGCCTATATTTAAAGACTCGTGGCCAAATGTCGAAACTGTCTCGATACAGCAATTTTTGGCCGGTCAGCCAAATTGTTGGCTGGTCGGCCAAATATTTGGCCGATGGCTTTATTTTGTGGCCGGTGGTCTTCCCCGATGGCCGGTGTATCTCCCACACCCTTGTTTGGGTCATTGATGTGGTTTGGGGACCTTGTTTGCTCAAGATAGTGCAAGAAAGTGCCTTTTTGAAGCTTAACCGGCCTCCATGTTGACCTCGAGCCGTGCCTTCTATGTGCAACATTTGATACGTATGAGGTGTATCCTTGTTTTGTATCCTTTTGTCTCTTGCAAAATTCAGAATTTGCTTTATAACGTTTTGTTGAGTTTATAATGAATGCACGTAGGTTATACATCATTTCGTTTTTGCATGGTTATGCACATTCTTTATCTCGCATTGTCATGCGCACGATACATGCATTATCATGCATTTCCTCACTGTGCATTGTTATGCACGTTCTTTATCTCGCATTGTCATGCGCACAATACATGCATTGTCATGCATTACCTAACGTACATGGTTATGCACATTCTTCATCTCGCATTGTCATGCGCACAATACATGCATTGTCATGCATTACCTCACGCATGGTTATGCACATTCTTCATCTCAGATATCATGCACTCTTCACTTCGGTCGACATGCATGTTTTGCCTCCACCTGCATTAGTCATGCACTCTTCACTTGCGTCGACACGCATGTTTCGCTTCCACCTGCATTGTCATGCACTCTTCCCTTGCATCGACATGCATGTTTCGCTTCCCCCTGCATTGTCATGCACTCTTCATTTGGGTCGACACGCATGTTTCGCTTCCACCTGCATTGTCATGCACTCTTCACTTGCATCGACACGCATGTTTCGCTTCCACCTACATTGTCATGCACTCTTCACTTGCGTCAACACGCATGTTTCGCCTCCACCTACATTGTCATGCACTCTTCACTTGCGTCGACATGCATGTTTCGGCTCCACCTGCATTGTCATGCATTTTTCACTTGCGTTGACACGCATGTTTCGCTTCCACCTGCATTGTCATGCACTCTTCACTTGCGTCAACACGCATGTTTCGCTTCCACCGCATTGTCCTCGCGACTCTTCACTTGGCGCCGACATGCATGTTTCGCTTCCACCGCATTGTCGCGGCACTATTCACTTGCGTCGATTCGCATGTTTCGCTTCCATCTACATTGTCGTGCATCTCATTGCATGCATCCACTGCATTATCCATCTATGGCTTGCGTCTTCCCATGTTGAGCTTGGTCTGGTATGTGCCCATACTTTTCGCGTTGAAGCACGGTTATGATATTATGTGCACGCACCTAGTGTTGAGGGTGACGCACCATTTCCGTGTTAGACGTGGTTTGTTTATGCTCATGCCTTCCTAGGCAAGATACGCTTTGGCCGCCTTTTATCTATTACATTCCATTGCATATAGAATATATATTGCATCTCATTGCATGTATCCAATGCATTATCCATCTATGGCTTGCGCCTTTCCACGTTGAGCTTGGTCTGGTATGTGCCCATACTTTTCACGTCAAAGCACGGTTATGATATTATGTGTACACACCTAGTGTTGACGGCACCATTTCTGTGTTAGACATGGTTTGTTTGTGTTCAGGCCTTTCCTAGGCAAAATACGGTTTGGCCACACACCTTATCCATTACATGCATTGCATTATAGTGCAAAGGTGTCGATCCAAAGATTTAGGATCACGATCTTTCCTCAGCGGGTCATTCCTCACTTATATCATGCCACCCAATTACTTGTATTTTGTGTTCCGTCTACACGCACATAGTTCTGCATGTGTACGCGCCTATTCCACTGATGGGATTGTGGTTTGAGGGTGTCGGCACCTTTTCTATGGTAGACGGATTTTGCATCTCCATCCCTTTATGATATTTGTGAGGTTTTTGTACTGCTTTTGGTTTGATCATCTCAAATACACTGCATATCACTTGCATTGTTTATTACATTGTTTTGTAAATATTGCATATCATTTTGCGTCTTATACCCGCATTGTTATGCGTCACACTTAGGTTGCATTGTTTTGCATCATTTCCGCATTATTATGCGTCGTCCTTAGGTTGCATTGTTTTGCATCCCTCCACTCACGTTGTCACACAGTTTTAAATTGCATTGTTATGCATATTTCTAACGATATTGTACCTTCTAAGTTTCTTTCTTTTACAAGCACGATATTGTATGTACGGTTCATTTGAAGCCGCACAAACTGCATTTAACCGACAGTATTGTATTCTCCATGTGAGACGAGCAAGAATTGAATAATTCTCTTACATCCTCTCGCATTATAATGTAGTTTGGTTTATGCTAGCTTAAAATCAAGGTATGTTATGCTTCATTACGCCTTTCTTTTGCATGATCATAAGTTATGTTCGCATCGCATGTTCTTTGCATCTTGCCCCCGCCTATGGGCACATATCTTGCTAGCTTATATGCTTTGTCTAAGTCTTCGCCTTGTCAAAATGGGTCGCTCTAGGCTTTTGACATTCACTCCCGCCATTGTTATGACTTTCGAAGTTCTCATAAAGAGGGCAAATCAGAGACACCCCCTTTTTGACCGTCCTCAAGACTTGGACGTCACAGTTTGAATACTCGGTGATCATCCATGTTCGTGTTCGTCTTGAGTTCTCGGAGGTTTCGGTCGCGCTTTTGTTTTGTGCTTGGTTATGCACCAAACACTTGTGTTTTGCTTCTGAGGGCAAGGAATGGCTTGTTGGCCATCCCCACACCTCACCGGCCATGGCTTGAGGCCACTGGCCCTGTTTTTTTTTTCCATCGGCCAAAGGTTATGGCCGGTTGGCACCTTTTGTGGTCGGTCGGCCACCTTTGTTGATCAATCGGCCATTTCTGTTGGTCGACCCCTTTCTATCTGCTTTTGGCAGATATTTTATGCCAGCTGTAACAGCTGGTATCCACAATTGACCCTCTCAATACACGTGTATGGAGGGATTTGCCTCTTGTTTAGCTTGCTTTGGAAACTTTGCAATTTTGGAATTCTATAAAAAGGGAGCATCTCCTCCCTCCTCAAGGGTTCCAGAGGTTCAGAGAATTAGGGTTAGAAAGAATAGAGATAGCCTTGTATCTATACTTCCTTGTTTAGCCTTATTTTGTGACCTAAAGTGAGTTTTGTCTTACTTTTGCACTAGAACACCTAGTATTACACCATCCTTCGGTTGTTGAAGCCTTAGAAGGTTGTTGTTAGGGTTCTTGGACTGGTTTTGACCAAAGAAAGGTGCTGGATCTTTGTTTCTAAAGGAAGTCTACAAGGGTGAGCATCCTTACTTTAATTACCCCCTTCTTGCATAGGCTTTTAGCAATTCCTGCTTATTGTTTTAAGCTTCGACTATAACTGATAAAAGTTCTGATTTTGTGTAGAACTTTGTTTAAGGTTACTTTGGTGTTTGGGGTTGTTTACACCCTCTTAGGCCCTGTTTGGCCTCTTTTTGTCCCCTTTTTTGTGAGCTCCGGGACCACCTTGTATTGGCCTTCTCACCACTAAAATCCAGAGGGATTTCAGTAGTGGGGATGGTGTTTTGAGGTCCTAAAAGGGAGAGGGTCATCCCCTCTCCTTATTGTCTTTAATGCTTGCATAAATGGCTTATGTGGTAGCATGTGTGTTTAGTTTTTTTTAGCTTCATTTTAGTATGTATTAGGCTTTGTTTTGCCATGATACACCTCTGTTTTGAGTTGGTTTAGACATGCCATGTATGCTTCATACACTTGCCTTGTTATCCCATGATTTGGCCTTAACATGCATCATGTTGTAACATGTTTTTAGCATGAATTTGGCTCAACTCCATGAAGCTTCTAGCTTTGTTTTAGCATGCTAGAGGTCTGCTTTTTGGTTGTTTTGGTCGTCCATGACTTGCTTTTGTATAGCTACTATGCAATCTAGCTTGTAGGCTTTGAGTGTTGAATCCTCTAGCATGCTTAATTTGGACCATTTCAGTGGTTTGGCACCACTTCTAATGTCATTTCAGTCCGTGTTTCATGCTCAAACACTTGCACTTATCACTCCTTTAATGTCTTAAAGAGTTGTTGTTTTATGCTTCTTGAATGTGTCATTACAAGATGTTTCCATGCTTAGGCCATTTGGATGCCATCTAAGTGTGTTTTTGGCCTTGTCCCAACCTGCATTGGGACTATTTTGAGTCCCTTTCACCCTTTGGGACTTGCCTTGTATGGCCGTGGTTTGAGCCCCCTTTGGTGAGCCTTAGGCCTTAGACCTTCTTGCATGCTTTGCTTGCCATATTTGGTTGATTTGGCATCATCCCTTACATGTTGTTTTCAGATCTTAACATGCTTGTCATTTGTCCATGTTTGTCTTCTTTTAAGTGTTCTTGAAAGTTGCCCTTTTATGCTTAAATGTTAGACCAATTGGCATGCATGTTTGTATGTGTTTTTGTCCCCATTTCCTTAGCATTTTGGCCACTGTTTTGGACCTATTAGAGAGTTGTCCATCATGGTGTAAGCCCATCCTTCGCATGTTGTTGCATGCTTGCCTTGTATGTTGTTGCATACTTGGCCCATTGCATATTGTTGTATGCTTAAGTTGCATTTAGCATACTTGTTAGCTTGCATTTTGTCATGTGTTTGATATGTTGTCACATGCTTGCATGTTTGCATGCTTGTTCACATGCTCACATTGCATTAGTTTACTTGCATGTCTAGCTTGCATGTTTAACTTTCATATTTGCATTCCTTGCCTCTTGATCAATCATGATAGAGGATTAGGATCTATTGTGTTTTTGTGTGCATTTCATTTGACATTGAAATTGCACACTTGACCTCTTTGATCATCAAGCATTGGAATGCGTGATCGATGATCCGAGGGTCAAGGATCACACCCCCTTGAGTTCATAACATGACAGGGAGGGTGGTCGTGCATACATTGCTTTGAAAATGCATTGTCGTGCTCTGTTTGTCCTCTGCTGCAGCAAAACAGGGTTCTGCAGGAATAGATGGCCGGTCGACCATCTTCAGTGTCGGCCGGCTACACGTTTATGGCCGAGAGCCAAATTTGTGGCCGATGACCAGTGTACCATGGCCGGTGGCCTCACCTCTTGGTCGGTGACCTCCCACAGTGTTCAGGGAGTAGTTTAGAAGCAACCTTGGGACTTGTGTAGTCTTCAGAGGTGCAGAGCAGTGTAAACAGATGCAGCATGAGCATGGTGATAGATTTTCGAGCAAAGCCGAGCATACATGCATTTGTCCCTATTCCCGAGGCAACTTTGCTGCTTTAGTAGCTTAATTAATTTGTTAATTAATTAAGGTTTTGTAATATTTAATTAGCTAGAGTAGTTAATTATTTATTTGGTTTGTATTATTCTTTTGCCCCTCCGAGAGAGGGCGAATTGTGTAATAAGCGTGCGTGTGTGTGATGCATGTCTTCCAACCCCACGTCTTTCTCCTTTTTACTTACCTGCTTATGGTGGTTAGTTCTAGGGCCTGTTTCAATTAGTATCTGTATGCTATGCATGTTTGCATTCATTCATTTGTATTGCATGCACCGGGCTCAACGTATCATACTAACTGCATCGTATTTCAATTCCAAGTTGAATACATGTTTTCTGTTGCATCTGATATGCCATTCTTAGGGTAGCCGAGCCTATCTTAGTTGCATTTTGCATGCGTTGCATTAGCCATTGCTAACATGAACTAGGATCATGCGTGATTCCTAACTAGTTTCTTGTTTTGGCTTGGAGTACTAGGTAAGCTTTTTATGATTTAGCATCCTTGCATGCGTGTGAGTGACTGCCATGATAGCATGCTTACCATAAGGCTATGTGCTTATGTGATATAACTGCCTGAATGCCTGTGGGTGAAGGTGGGATTGCTTGAATTGGAATAATTCATCGAAATCCATGTTTTAGCCTACTTGCGAGTAGCAAAATTCAAAACCATTTCCAAACAAACGGATATGCGATGCTTGGTTCCAAATTAAGCGATCTAGTCTATACTTGTATGTTGCGCGCATCACATAGTAATTCTAGGCTAATAAACCGGAATAAGAGCACATAATGTTTTCAAAACTTGATATCATGGTTAGTAGAGGCCAATCTTTGATCGGGCGAGCGGGGGTGCTCACGAAGTGACCTTCCCCAATCGTACCCAAGTTCCCGAGCCGAGGCAACTTTGGTGATGACGGACACGTGGCCTTAGGCAACGAGTCAGGGTTTCCTAAATTCCCCCCCAAAAAAAATATTTAGGTGGCGACTCTATATCTGGCAAAGCAGTCCATGTTTGGCACTTCTTACAAA
This sequence comes from Camellia lanceoleosa, assembly GCA_025200525.1. Lineage (NCBI taxonomy): Eukaryota > Viridiplantae > Streptophyta > Magnoliopsida > Ericales > Theaceae > Camellia > Camellia lanceoleosa. The sequence goes on from JANUSC010000408.1 coordinate 70,048, forward strand.
AAATCTGTTTTCAAAAACGATTTGCTTAATTTGGACTCTTTGATGATTCACCGGTCTTGCATTGCACTCTGCGAGATTAGATACAGGACCATGACATTGAATCCTGAACTGTAGTGACTCCAAATGAACAAAACGAGATTTTCCCTCCCGGGACGTTCTGGGACGTCTACAAGGATCCATGTTATGCTCAACTGTATTTGCTGCATGTGAATTATTTCTTGGAAATGCTGTTTTGTATGCTGATTTCATACCTTTAGACATGAGACATTTTGATGTTGTTTTGGGTATGGATTGGCTAGCTAAATACTATGCAACTATTGAATGTGCTTTGAAACGAGTGATATTCCGACCTCCCGGACAAGATGAATTTTATTTCGAGAGAAAAGGGGTAGTTCCACCACCATACCTCATATCTGCCATAAAAGTCCAAAAGCTAATGAATAAGGGATGTCAAGGGTATTTATGTAGTGTAATGATTGAACCAACTATGGACATTATTCTAGACAATATACCAGTGGTGAGAGATTTCCCTAATGTGTTTCTAGATGAATTGCCTGGCCAACTTGTTGATAGAGAAATTGAATTTACAATTGATATGATACCGGGTACACAACCAATTTCTAAAACTCCCTACTGTATGTCTACCACTGAAATGAAAGAATTGAAAGTTCAGCTGTAGGAACTACTTGATAAAGGGTTTGTCAAACTGAGCATATCACCATGCGGTGCACCAATACTTTTGTAAAGAAGAAAGATGGCATTCTTCAACTATGCATTGATTACCGAGAGCTCAACAAGGTGACAATGAAAAATAAATATCCATTGCCATGTATTGATGACCTATTTGATCAGTTGTAGGGGGCTCGGATATTTTTGAAAATTGACTTGAGATCGGGGTATCATCAACTGAAGGTTAAAGCTGAAGACATTGAGAAGACTGCTGTAGACGCCCCCGAACGTCCCGAGAGGGAATCCCGTTTTGTTCATTGGGCTCACTACAATTCAGGACTCAATGTCACGGTCCTGTATCTAATCTCGCAGAGTGCAATGCAAGACCGATGAATCATCAAAGAGTCCAAATCCAACAAATCGTTTTTGAAAACAGATTTTTTTGAAAGAAGTACCAAACATGGACTACTTTACCAGATATAGAGTCGCCACCTAAATATTTTGTTTTGGGAGAATTTAGGAAACCCTGACTCGTTGCCTAAGGCCACATGTCCGTCATTACCAAAGTTGCCTCGGCTCGGGAACTTGGGTACGATTAGAAAGTCACTGGAGTTATTCGCCGCCCGATCAAAGATCGGCCTCTACTAACCATGATATCGAGTTTTGAAAACATTATGTGTTCTTATTCCGGTTATTAGCCTAGAATTACTATGTGATGTGCACAGCATACAAGTATAGACTGGGTCGCCTGAATTGGAACAAAACATCTCATGTTCATTTTGAAAAACGGTTTGAAGGTGCTACTCGCAAGTAGGTTAAGACGTGGATTTGCTACCCTTAAGTGGGTTTAGAAAACATGATTTTGCCGCTCTCAAGTGGGCTTAAAACTCTCATTCAGTGAATTCTTCCAATTCAAATAACCCAACCTTCACCCACAGGCATTCAAGCAGTTATATCACATAAGCACTTAGCCTCATGGTAAGCATGTTATCATGGCAGTCACTCACGCACATGCAAGGATGCTAAAGCATAAGCACTTACCGAGTACTCCAAGCCAAAACAGAAACTAGTTAGTAATCAATGCATGATCCTAGATCATGCTAAGATGGTTAATGCAACACATGCAAAATGCAACTAAGATAGGCTCGGCTGTTCTAAACATGGCATATGAAATGCAATAGATAACATGTATTCAACTTGGAATTGAAATACAATGCAGTTAGTATGATGCGCCGAGCCCGGTGTATGCAATACAGATGAATGAATGCAAACATGCGAACATATAGATGCTAATTGAAACATGCCCTAAAACTAACCATTATAAGCTGGTAAATAAAAGGGAGAAAGACGTGGGGTTGGAAGACATGCATCACACACACGCACACTTATTACACAATTGCCCTCACTCGGAGGGTCTGAATAAATAATACAAATCAATAAATAATTAACTACTCTAACTAATTAAATATTACAAAATCCTAATTAATTAACGAATTAACTAGGAAAGCGAATAAACTAGCATGCAAGCTATAAAATGGACTGCCTCAGCTCTTGTTCCGAATGATGAAAGATACACGCATGCTCGGGTTGCTTTGTCAAGAAATTCCTCGCGATGCCCCGATTTGCCTCTGTTTGCAATTGATCCTGGTATATTGTACAAAGCTCTAGAAGGCTGCTGATTTCTGGTTTGCTGCAACAGAGAGCAAGAGAGGGACATGGCAAAGTATTTTCACATATGTGTGCATGACCACTCTCCCCGTCATTGCATATGCTCTAGGGAGTGTAGTCCTCGATCCTCGTGCCACCAATCACGCATCTCGATGCATGATGGTCGAGGACTCGAATTGCACAACTCAATGTGAAATGAATGCACATATAACCAAGTAAAGCCAATAACTCTATCATATCATGGACAATAATAAGGTTTCATGATCGAGAATCAAGGCACGCCATTACTTGGAGTACGAACGCCCCTCGCTTTCCGCTTTGGACTAAACCCTACTCCAAACACAAAGCAATGAGATGGCATACACAATGCGACTAACATGCGACCTAGCATACGCAATGCTATGGGCTAAAATGGCATACATAATGCACGTGACATAACATGGCATACACAATACACTTACGAAGACTATCATGCGCACATGAACTAAATGGCATATACAAATGCAAGATGGACTTACACCAATATGAGTGGATCCCAGCCACACTCACATCAATGGCCATACATGAAGATGAGACAACCGAAATATATACAAGCATGCACGATTGCAATGAACCGATCCTAAGGCACAACATGCAACTCTAACTAAGCATGGCAAAGGATGAAATATGGCATACAAGCATACATTTTCCAGCTTTGAAACATGAGGTACAATGGTCCCAATCATACAAATATATTACCCAATGCATACTAGATGACCCAATATCAAACTAGTGAAGTGTGTTACAATCGAGGTACACAAAGCAATGCACAAATGGAAAACTAATCCCAAACAGACCCTAGGCAGGTCTGAAACAAGGGAAAATGGCCCAAAATGATGGTTCAAAGTGTATGGAAATGAAGTTCATTCAATGGTCCAAAACAAGGCATTCATGCACAACTCTCAAGCACACTTAAAGAGGAGAAAACATGAGGATATGGCATTCACATAGGCTCAAATATGATGCAAAATGACCCCAAGCATGAAAACACCTCAAGATATGCATGCAATAGACTTCCAATCTCAAAGCTAGGCAAGTGTATTGAACTACAAGCATGCAAAACAAGCATCATTCACCATGAGACCTAAAAACAGAGCTAGGGCAGTCCAAAATATGCACAAAATCAATTTCAGTAAGGCCAAAAAGTGCTAAAATCTAGAATCAACAAAGCATGCAAAATATGCTAGTGAACCATGATTTGCACTACAACTATATGAAACACATGAGAGCTCAACAAATCAGCCAAAAACAGAAGTATGCCATGCCAAATAATGCCCAAAAACCCAATGAAACTCAGTCAATGTATGCAAGAATGATGTGTGCCTTTGAAAGGCCAATAAGAGGGTTGTTCTACACATGTAAGATAGACATACAAAATGGAAAAACCACCTCTAGAAAGAGGTTATGAGGGCCCTAAAACTCACTAAAAATGGCTTGAAATTAGTCTAGGAAGCATGCAAGTGAAGGCCCCTTTGCAAGGCCTTGTCGAAGATTACTCTACACATGCATAATAGACATCTTATATTGAAAACCACCTGGAAAGAGGTCATGCAGGTCCCAAAACCCATCAAAAATGGCCTAGAGCATGGCTTTGAAACATGCAAATAAGGGCTCCTTTTGAAGGCCAAGAAAGCTAGTAAAGAGAACAAAGGGTGAGAGGGTCGCCCCTCTCTAATTTTGAGGCTCAAAGACACATTTTAGCCACTAAAAATCCACTGGATTTCAGTGGCTAAAAGGCCAAATCAAGGCCAATACAAATGCTCTAAAGCATAGCTCAAAACATGAGGAAATGAAGCATGCAAGGGGGTAGATGACCCCCAACAGAAAAATGGTCTGAAACAAACATGTTTAGAAAATCAAAACAAGACTTTTTTTAGTTTATGACAAAGCCTAAATATGCTTGCAAATAGAGCTAAACTATGAAGCAAAACAATGTCAAAAAGAGGAAAATGGAGTGTTACCCTTGTAGCCAAAGGAACCAGCAACTTCTGGACCAAGATAGCAAGTCTTCAACCTCTGAAAATGAGCTACAAGCTGCTTGGGTGGATGATGGAGAGGTTAGGCTAAGAGGTGTAGTGCAATGGTGTAAGAACAAGGACCTTTGGAGCTAAAATGGGAGAAATAGAGAGAGAAATGTATGTATGCCTTTAAGCAAAATTCAACCCTAGCAATGGAAGAGGTCCCTTCCTTTATAGAGGAGAAGATCTAAAGCTTCTCAAAGAAGCTTAAAAGCTAGCTTAAACATCCTCCATACACGTGTATAGAGGATGCCTTCTGAGGCTTCCAGCTGGCACAACTGGCTTCAACTCATTGAGACAAAAAGGTGAAGCTAGCCGAAGGTCTGTGGTCGGGACCACTGTGTTCAAAAGGGTCAAGCTAAAAAGGTGGTCGGCCTACCCAGATTGGTGGTCTCCCAGGTGAATGAAACTCAGTGGTGGTATGGGAGACCCGAAATTGTGGCTCAAAAGTGAGGGAGACCACCTACCTGCCAAGCAAAACCGGCCAACCGGGAAAAGGTGGTCTGCAAGAAGAGAAGGTGGTCTCCTACCCTACTACCACCTTCCTAACAATGAAACTAGGGTCCATGCCAAAAATGAACCCACACCGATGCAAAACGAGGGTTCAGGGGCCAAAACGCGCAGCTAGGGGCCCCGAAAACTGACTATTAAGCACCGGAGGTGGCGCATGACCACAAAGGTGGTCTCTCGGGCCACAGTGTCCCTCTAGGGAGAGGGAACGAAGTGTGTGCCAAAAACCGGAGCAAATGGAGAAAGTTAAGCGGTCACGAACCGAGGCGCACGGTCGACGGCTCCGAAAATCGAAAACTGGTCTCCAAACGGGAATAGTGGCTTCACGATCATTTAAACGTAGCCTCACGGCCACCGAGAGATGGTCTTGAGACCTCTCCTCCTTCGAGAAGAGAAACAGGCCCTTTGCAACCGAGACAAAGCACAAAAGAGTCCCAAGTCCAAGGCAAGGTTTCACCGAGACTCCGCAACCTCAGAACGAGCACAATATGCATCATCACCGAGCACTCAATCAGTGACGTCTGAGCCTTAAGGTCGGTCAAAAATTGGGTGTCTACAGTTGCCCCTCTTTGACAGAACTCGGAAGTTGAAATTGACGGGAGTGAATGTCAAAGCCTAGAGACAACCCATTTTTGACAAGGCCGAAGACTTAGACAAACAGGCAAGATAAACAGGGAGATGTGCCCGCAGGCATGCCCGTAGGTGGGGGCAAAATGCAAAATGATATGCACCAAGTCGAATGTAACTCATGATCATGCAAAGCAACAAGCTGTAATGAAGCAAATATTCACAATAGATGCAACAGTTTTAAGCAAGAATGCAAAGCAGCAACTACATTTCATGCAGTAAGAATGTGGAGAATTATTCAATTCTCGCCACGTCTCACACGGAGAAAATACAATACCTGTGCGGCTCGTCTGGTCGCACCAGCTTCAAATGAATCGTACATACAATATCGTGCCTGCAAAAGAGAGAAACTTAACAAGCACAACATGGTTGGCAACACATGTTCAATGTTATATCGAACGCAGACAAACATGGTGCCGATGGAAAAGTGCATCGCAATGCAAGAGAAATGCGCGTGACAACGTAAGTTAAGCATGGAGGCATGACAATACCAATGAAACGTGCACAACAATGCTAGTGGCATGCATAATCAATGCAAGATAAGTGCAACTTTACAAGCATGTTTAAAATAAAACACTGAGTAAAGAAATGCAAGCTTTGACGAGGACAACTCAATCGCGACCTCTGGTTTACCTCTTGGAGGGGTGACAACGTATTCAAAAGGATACACCTCAGTCTCGGTGAGTGACGACGAAACATGCATCGAAAGTTGGAGCTAAAGTTCCTGCGGAGGGATTTCGCACTAAAAAGTGCACTTTCCTTGTACTTTCTCGAGTGTCGGGGACTCCGATCACCACCAAAATTTGCAGGGAGCTCAAAGAGGCATTGGAGACCACCTAGGAGGGCCACTGACCATGCATGGGGGCCACCAACCAGGTTTGGTGAGAGAGGGTGGTCGGCCTACCAAAAAAGGTGGTCAGCCGACCACCTAGCCAAAAACAGAGGCAGTTTGGTACTTTTACATTCGGATCTTTAAATGTACTTGGCCAAAACACTTTTCCTCACAACTTCAGGTCCGAAATTAGCTCCTCCTCCTTCCTAGAACATTTTCCATCTTAGATCTCAAGACTCTATATGCTTTCCAACGCCCACGCAGTTGTTTCAAAAAATCTTTCAAAGGTTCTTCACTTTGGACCCATTAAAATTTGATTTCGAGCTTTTTTTCCCCATTTTCACCACTTGAGGTAAGTTTGTCTCAATATTTGGAACATTTTCTCAGGAGTTGACTTTTGTTGACTTTTTTATTTCCCGAGAGTTGACTTTTGTTGACTTTTTCCAATTTTGGCTCATTTTGCCCATTTTTGCAGATTTCTCGAAATGACAAGTCATTTTCCTCATAGCAGAGGTCCTCCAGTGCCGGGTGAGCTTACATTATGTCTTTACCTCCGAGGATTCACCCATTTATTCCCAAGAGGTATGACCCTCCGGCGCACATCCTTCCTCCGGCCGTTTTCTACCACTTCACCGACTTTAATGAGCGAGCACCTGTAGATCTATTACTACGGGAGCCAGGCACGAGAGGTATATACTTCACTTTTACATTTTCTGCAATCTATTCTGCATTTTTCGTGCATTTCCTGCTTTTGCTGTGTATTTTTTATTTGCTCATTCTGAATGCGTTCACACACCATACTTCTGCTTACTCTAGCACACAGCTCACAGCACAGTATCTTGTTAAGTTGACACGCAGCCCAAGCACTCGAATTTCTGAACACACAGCTCACACTTTGATGATAAACACACAACCCACTATTTGACGGCGAACACACAATCCACTGTTTTCTGAAATCTGAACACACAGCCCAAACTTATTGATTATGAACACGCATTTCAATCGCTTTTGAAGTCCGAACACACAGCTCAAACACTTGATGTTGAACACACAGCTCGAACTTTAAGATGAACACACAACCCACTATTTTGAAATTTGAACACACAGCCTAAACTTTGATGTTGAACACACAGCTCACACTTTGATGATGAACACACAGCCCACTGTTTTTTTGAAGCCAGAACATACAACTCAAACACTTGACTTTATGAACACATAGCCCCACATTTTGAGGTGAACACACAGCACACATTGGTTGAGAGTTGAACATGCAGCCCAAACTGTTGTATTTCTGAACACGCAGCCCAAATTTTGAGGTGAACACACAGCACACATTGGTTGAGAGTTGAACACGCAGCCCAAATTTTGAGGTGAACACACAGCTCAAACTTTGAGATGGACACATAGCCCATATACTTTATGTTGAACACGCAGCTCACACACTTCAATTCTGAACACACAGCTCATATACTTCATGTTCAACACGCAGCTCATGGCATTGTATCTGATTTAATTTGCACACAGCTCATATACTTTATTTTGAAATTGAATACATGTGTTCATTCTGAATGCAGGTATCTTCCCGTATTACACGAGGATATGGATCGATCATCGCCAGAAAGTGGTACGCGGAGCACCCAGAGGCTATTCGCGACCTGGTTGACCAAGCAGGGTTCGGACCCTTCTGCACAGGGATATCACGTTTTCCAGCGAGCAGGACCCTAATGGGTGTCCTCGTAGAGAGATGGTGGGACACCACCAACTTCTTTCATTTCTCAGCTACCGGGGACATGACTATGACCCCATTCGATTTTGCCGTGCTAACAGGCCTTGACATGGGAGGCTCATCGATCCCCTACGACGAGGACATAGGCGAATGGGAGGTTACCTGGATCTATCTGTTGGGAGCTCGCCCACCGGTTGACAGATCTTTGGGCAAAGTCCGGTACACTTGGTTTTTCTCACATTTCAAAGAAAGGGTGCCCGAGACTCCTGAGGAGATAGCGCAGTACACTCGAGGGTTTTTGATGTTCCTCCTCAGGACCACTCTATTCTCCGATAGGGGGAACACCGTTGGACTTTATCTGTTGAGTGCTCTGGTAGACCTATCACAAGTCAGCCAGTATGACTGGGGTGGCGCCGGCTTGGCTACCCTCTATTGCTACATGAGTGCGACCTCCCGCGAACAGGGGGAACATAGTTGGCGGCTATTGGAGAGCCTGGGAGGTACTCTCTGCCCTCTTGGTTTACATTTCTACTTTTCATTATCTGTACATTACACACACGGCATGTTTTACATTCTCAGACTTTACATTCCGCCTCAAAGATTCTCAGATTCTCTCAGACATTCTTTATTCACATTCTGCACTCAGCATTCTGTATTTTGATGGCTATTGCCCTGTTTTCCACAGCTATGGGTTTTCTCGTACTTTCCGACGTTAGCCCCGGAGCTTGAGGTGGAGGTGCCTCTCATGATTCCTTACTCGCTCGTATTTGAGGGCCAGTACCAGCCGAGAGCTCCAGAGTCTCTGACCTACCTGCGGCATTTTTTTGACACAGTGCAAACGACCGAGGTGATTCAGAACTTTTAGTTCTCCATGTTTCCATCTTTGATTCATCTTGCACATTTACGATTTCTAATCGGCTTATGCATTGGTTATCCGCAAATCACATGGCAGCCCTGGGCGCCCTTGGGTGGCGACACCCAATTTTAGTTTGCTGGGGGATGGGCCGCTTCTCGGTATAGGATCCTATTTGAGGGGCCAGCTGGTAGGGCCTGGTTTCTGGGGGACCGCTTCATGTGCCAGACTATGGGCTTCCCCGAGAAGAGTGTCCCCGCAGCACCTCCGGACGATATGCAATCCACTAAGGGGCTCACTCCCCAGGATGTCGACAGCGCCATGTTGGGTACTGACATATTTCTACATTTGGAGGAAGGGGAGTACGCGACATACCGTCATACATACTTGATGCCTCCATTGACAGGTGTCCGTACTCCCACGAGGTGGCCTGCTGGCATGCCATCATCGAGTCGAGCTCGGGCTGCAGGTGTCCCTTCTACTAGCAGGGCCGGCACATCGAGAGGTGGGGCTGGACTGGCCCCCCCGATTCCCCCGACTTATCATCACGCCGGATGGCCAGATATTCTGACTGAGTTGACAGGATGGCGATACGGGACTTCCTACCCAATTTCGATAAAGCCTCCTATGCCTGGTCACCCATACGTCAAAGACCCTGACTCGCCATCGTATACTTTACGCTTTTGATTTATCACTCGATATTTGGATATTCATTCATTTATCGATGACTTGCACTTGCATCTGCAGCCTCCCGCCTCATCGAGGGGTTGCTCAGTAGGTGGCCTCACTCGAGGGTATGGTCTTTGAGAGAGACGCAGCTTATCCATCGCTTGTCCTGACTCTTTAGTTTTCTTGCATTTATCATACTTCTGATGACATGCTGATCTTGAACATTTCACTGCATTGATTGACTGTATGTGTAGAGCACATCTGACACACACCACATTCATGTACTGTATTCGCATACACCCTCTTTATGTAGTTTTCTTGCATTTGCATCTGATATACATACTGGCTAATGTACTCAAATTGTCCTCTTCCTTTTCAGATGCCTCCACTACATACTGGGCCACAGGCCGGGCCATCTAGGCCTTCTCAGGGAGCTGGAAGAGGGGACTCGTCTCGCAGACGAGGCAAGCACAGAGCACCTGTCATAGAGGAGGAGTCCAGCAAGGAGGAGGAGTCTACGCATCCTCAGTCAGAGACATCTGCAGGCAGAGAGGATGACTCTGAGTCTGGTTCTAAGGGCAGAGGTGATGTCGAGGGGGGTTCCGAGGACAGCAGCTCTGATTCAAATGGTGGTGCTAGTGGAGATGGTGCAGGGACTTCTCAGCCGAAGAGGACAAAGAGGACCTCTTATTCTTGCACTTGAGAGCACTGATGCAGATGTTCTGCTTATTTGCCTTTTTTACTAGTAGTTGTAACACATTGTACATTATTAGGCAATTTTATTTTCTGTAAAACTTGTACCCTTGTTGTAAAATGTTGTAACAAAGGAAGCATAATGGAATGAAACAGCTTTTGTTCAAAAAGTGTTGTATTTTATGTTCTTAGCATCGGATCGCATCATTTTGCACAAAAATGAGATTGAATGAAAATTGAGCATCGAAAATTTGCCAAGTCAGGTAGTGAACCGTCAAGAACAAACTAAACAATTTTATCTTACTAAGAAACAACGAGACCTTAGCAAGCTTACAACTCAATAAGCAAATCCCGGAAATGTTGATAAACAAAGAACAACAATTTCAACGGACAAAACTCGACAACTCGATAAAACTTAACAACTCGATAAACTTAACAACTCAACTTGATAAGCAAAACCCAACAACAACTCGATAAACAAAACTCAACAATAACTCGATAATCAAAACTCAACAATAACTCAAGAAACAAAACTCAACAACAACTCGATAAACAGACGATCTCGACATCTGAGTGACTAACGCATCCGAAATAGAGGAAATCTCGCACCTTCAACACTCCCAAAGCATGGAAATGCTAGGAACTTTCTTCTAGAGACTAGGACAAGACCAAAGCCACACTTCTCTCCATGGCCGACCATCAGAGGGAGCTGGCCAACCAACTATTTCCATTAGAGACCAAAGGGGTGGTCGGCCTACCAGAAAAGGTGGTCGACTGAGCACTTGGCTTGGTAACCACCAAATTGTTGACACGTGTCCCCCGAACAGTGCCTTATCCTCTATAAAAGTCCCATCTTCGTGGTTCTTTTATTTCATCTCAGTTTTGCATCAAAATGGAGGCGTTCCTCATCCAAAATCTCACAGCTTGGATTCTTTCTCCGATGGCTCAAAAGTTGAACTTCTGGGGCTTCGGCTTGAATGAACTATTCACGCTGGGCCGTACTCCGTTACATCTTCCTTTCCTCCATGCCGCGGCAAGGTTTTAGAATCCGGTAACACACGTTTTTAGCTTTAGCGGGCAAGAGATGTGGCCTACTTTCGAGGATTTCCAAGCTTTGATGGAGTCTGAGCGCAATGAGGAAATCTTGCCCCAACTCCAATTTGGCCACGTCCAAGCCCTAGGACAAATATGCGGCCTCACTTTGCATGACGCTCGATCATTGATTCGCGACGGGGAGCTGGACATCCCAAGCTTGGTTCGCTGGTTTTCTAATGCTGGTGACCGCGGCGACCATCATTGGCAAGGCTATCGGCGACACGTGCTTTGCCTATGCTTGCTATCTCATTTCTTGCTTGCCCCGAGCTCCGGTGGATTCAGTGTCCGGTTGATCGAGGTTGCCCAAGGTTTGAAGGAGGGCAAGAGCTACATTGCCATGACATTGGCTGAGACATTGATGGGCTTAGATGCTTTTCATTGCCGGGAGATGGCTAGGCTTGCAGGGAGCCCACTACTATTGCAGGTAATGTTTCCCACCCAATCTCACATATGTATTGCTCACATCACTCGGCCTTCAGGCTCGGTTTTTTTCACAAAACCCTTTTCTTACTTTTCTTTCATCGTACATCTCTCTATTCTTTATTCTCTCATTTTTCATCCCTCCCCAGGTGTGGTTGATGGACAAGTTACTGACAGGAGTCTTCCCAAAGATACTCAAATCGCGGCTACTTTTTTTTCGACAACGCCTGGTCGATGCCCTAGATGAGGGTGGTGGTACAACCGATGCAGCATTGTCTCGCAAACCGCGCGATCGCTTGGCAGCTGCTGGCTCATCACGGCAATGAGTTACAACATGACCACAACCTCGATTCAATTGATTGGCATGACACACTGCGGTCTATTTTTCGTTCCTGCCCGGGCCAGCCGGACATGATCGGACTTGCCCGCCAGAGGATACAAGATTTGTCAGATTTCTAGCCCGAGGCGCATAGCTTGCCCTATGCCACAACATGGAGGACTAGAGAGCTCTGCCCCGCCTCCCACTTTCGGTTGCACTTTGTCCGATGAGTGCTTGGATTGGCTCAATGAAGAGGCAGATGAAGGGCCCACTTTGGCATCAGACCGGCTTTGGGAGAGGGCACAGGAACACCTGACTTATCTATGCCCCAGAATTATTGCTTTATTAGTACTTTCATGTATTCTTTCTGAATGTAATAAAAAGCAACTTCAATTTTTATGCAAGAGCAGGAGAACTCTGTATTGAAATCAATGAAATTGAAGGTTGTGGGTACTGAAAATTTTCCGCTTTGGTCTAAAAATGGTCTAAGTTGTAAAAAGATTAATTTTGAACAAAGTCAACTTTTATTAAAACTTTTCAAAACCATTTTCGATATGGATCAAAACTGGACACGCCTGAAATCTGTCACTGAAATGCACAACCTCGGATCTTAGCAACTGGAAAGTTGCCCCTAGTCTAAATAGTATCGCGGCACTGCACAGCAACGAAAAGTTGCCCCTAGTCTGAAAAGCACTACACCGGAGATCATAACCGAACTCTTGAATGCTGAATAGACAAAGATGGCCGAGATGATCAAATGGACAAAGTTCATCGAGGAAAATTTTATGGCTGAACTTCAGGATGAAGTTGCCTACGTATCCCAAAGATGGGAATCAAGCCTTACGTAGTTCAAGCTCAGGTTCACTCGAGTATTTTCACTCTCCTTTTACGCTCTAACTTTTGCCAAGGCCGCCTTTAAGAGTTTTCAACCTTGCGAGCTCACTTTTTATAATTTCAAATTTTTTATGCTCTAACTTTTGCCTAGGTCGCCCTTTCAGGTTTTCGGCCTAGCGAGCCAGTCAAGGGTAATATTTCTTCAACTTGTCCATATATGATCGACTGTGAGAACTCTAGGCAATCTAGGTCCATCAGAATGATAGCTCCACCTAACCAAATAGATTTAATGATGTAAAGGCCAGTCGAATTGGGTCTGAACTTGCCCCTAAGATCGTGGATGGGAGCTCGGTTGTCCTTGAGCACCAAATCTCCTTCCTTCAGATTCCTAGACTTAACTTTCTTGTTAAAAGCCATGACAATTCTGCGTTGATAACCTTGAACATGGTACAGTGTTTTCAGTCCTCTCTTATCAAAAAGCATGAGTTCTTCAAATCTGCTCTGCTACCAATCTGCTTCGGCTATTTAACACTCAGCCAACACTCTCAAAGAGGGAACTTCAATCTCGATAGGTAGAACGGCCTCCATCCCATAAACTAATGAATACGGAGTTGCCCTAATAGACGTTCTAATTGAAGTCCAGTAGCCCCACAAAGCAAATGGCAACTTATCTGGCCAATCCCGGTAGGTTTCTAACATCTTCTGCAGTATGTGTTTGATATTCTTGTTGGCGGCCTCGACCACTCCATTGGTCTGCGGCCGATAGGTGGATGACTTATGAAAAGCCACATTGTATTTTTCCAACAAATCAATCACTTCCTTCTTGAAGTGGGAACCGTTATCTGAAATGATCTCGTTCGGGACCCCGTAGCGACAGATGATATTGTTTCTGATGAATTTCACAATATGTAAAGCCTTCAACACCGCATAGGATTAGGCCTCAACCCACTTTGTGAAATAATCTATCGCGACCAGGATGAACTCATGCCCATTCGACCCCTTCAAAGTGACAGCCCCGATCACATCGATTCCCCAAACTGAAAATGGCCATGGCGAAGTCATATTGTACAGCTTTGACGGCGGAATGTTCATGCAGTTTGCATGGATCTGACACTTGTGGCATCGCCGAACAAAGCCGATACAATCCTCCTCCATGGTAGACCAATAATAACCTTGTCTGAGGACCTTCCGCACTAGCATTACCCCGTTCATATGCGTACCGCATTCCCCTCCATGGATGGCCTCCATCAGGCGTTTTGATTCTTCAGCTTTAACGCACAGCTTATGCATTCCCAGATGACCTCTCTTATACAATTTACCTCCGCAGATGATGAATCGAACGGCCATTCTTCTGATTGCCCATTTATCCTTGGCATTTACCCCTGGTGGATATGCTTCCCTCTCCAAGAAATTCCAAATATCGTAATACCAGGGGTTCTCATCTTGAACCTCATCTATAGCAGCAATCGACTCGTAAGTCGGCACAAATTTTTGGTCGATAATGGCTGGATGCATCCAGACTCCAAACGGGATGTCTATCATGGAAGATAGAGTTGCTAGTGAATCTGCGAACCTGTTGTTCTCTCTTAACAGATGAGCAAAGTTTAACTTCTCAAACCGAAGAATTAACAAGTCCAAGGTCTGGTGATACATAATCATCTTTTCTTCTTTGACTTTCCAATCTCCTTTCGCTTGAGATACAACAAGGTTCGAGTCCCTGATGACGTCCAACCGTTTTGCCTCTAATTCCAGGGCTGCTTCTAGACCGGCAATGCATGCCTCATATTCTGCTTCGTTGTTCGAGACTTTGAACCGGAGTTTGAATGCTAGAGGGATACGGGAGTTGTCGGGTACTATCAGCAACACTCCTATCCCATACCATACTGGTTTGACGCTCCGTCAAAGTACATCATCCAAAACTCATCGTCAATATGCAAAATGGCCTTATCTGGGGATAAGTACTCAACCGCTTCACCTCCTTCCACTGGATGATCGGCTAGGAACTCTGCTACCACTCTTCCCTTAACTAACTTGCGCGTCACATATTTCAGATCAAATTTGGAAAGCAACAGCAACCAACGAGCTAGCCTACCCATAAGTGCTGGTTTCTCGAAAAGTTATTTGATGGGATCTAGTCGTGAAACCAATATTACAAAGTGAGCTAACAGGTAGTGCTGCAGCTTCCTGGTAGCACATACCAAGGCTAAGCAAGCCTTTTCCAACGGTGTGTAACGAGTCTCATACTCCAGCATCTTCTTGCTCAGGTAGTAGATGGCTCTCTCCACTTTGTCCTCTGATTCTTGCGCGAGCATACACCATTGTAGTCTCGATTCTTTGAAAGATACAAAATCAACGGTCTCCCCGGCTCTAGCGGTGATAACACAGGCGGGTTCTGTAAGTATTCCTTGATCTGTTCAAAAGCAGCTTGGCATCGGCCGTCCTATTGGAATTTCTTTTCTTTCTTCAGGAGGCCAAAAAGTGGTTCACAAGTCAAGGTTAATTTTGAGATAAACCGTCTTATGAATTGCACTTTACCCAGAAAGCCTCACACTCCTTTTCAGCCCCTGGTGGTGGCATTTCTAAGATGGCCTTGATTTTGGAAGGGTCAACTTCGATACCCCTCTGTGTAATCAAAAACCCCAGTATTTTCCCTGCTGTAACGAACGTACACTTCTGAGGATTCAGTCGCATCCGAAATTCTCTGATCCTTTGGAAGAACTTTTGCAAGGCGGTGTAGTGGCCCTCTCTTTCTTTGGACTTGACAATCATGTCGTCCACGTACACCTCAACCTCTTTGTGGATCATGTCGTGCAAAATTGTGGTCGCGGCTCGTTGATATGTAGCTCCAGCATTCTTTAACCCAAATGGCATCACCCTGTAACAGCAAGTCCCCCATAGGGTAGTGAAAGCAGTCTTCTCCCGGTCGTCAGGTGCCATCACTATCTGATTGTAGCCTGAAGAGCCATCCATGAACGAAAGCAAAGCATGCCCTGCTGTGAAGTCCACTAACTCATCAATATGCAGCAAGGGAAAGTCGTCCTTCGGACTGGCTCTATTCAAATCCTTGAAATCCACGCATACCCGAATCCTGCCATCCTTCTTCGGCACTAGAACAATGTTGGCCAACCAAGTCGGGTATTCGGATACCAGCAGGAACCCTGCATCAATTTGCTTGGTGACCTCTTCTTTAATCTTCAGGGCCCAGTCCGGTCGGATCCTTCTGAGTTTTTGTTTAACGGGTTGGGCCTTGAGGTCAAGAGGGATCCAGTGCTGTACAATCTCAGGATCGATCCCAGGCATGTCTTTGTAGGACCACGCAAAAACATCTTTGAAATCTTTTAATAAAGAGACTAAGCGCTCGCGTTCCTCCGAAGACAACGTAGACCCGATCTGGACCAGCCGCGGGTCCTCCTCAGTACCAATATTCACGGTAGTGATTTCATCCATTAAGGGTTTAACAAATCTTTCCTGCTCTTGTTCAATTAAGCGTTGCAAAACCGAAGGAATTTCTTCCTCGTCGTTTTCATCAAAATTTTGAAAGTCTGAGTTAATGCAATAAATCAAGGGCACAGAAAAGTACTCAGAAACCACAGCCACATCATTCTCATTAAGCACATCCAAATCATCCGATTCTTTAGTTACAACAGACTCAAAAGAAAAAGAAAAAGACGACCTGGACAGGACTGTGGTATCCGGATTATCACCCCCTAGAATCTGGGACTCGGACTCGGTCAGTGAAACTGATTCGACTCAGCAGATTTTGAGAATCGATTCCTCAATACGACCCGATCTTTGCTTGACAAAAATCCCTCCTCGTACTGCCAAATGAGAGAGGATACGATAGATGCATCCAAAATGTTTGCTGGTAGGCCCGCAGCCGTTTCATTCCCGATCACGCATACCGAGAAGTTAACCCCCAAGCACTTCTATTCAATTGGAGGATCTGAAAGTAGACATGCCAATGCTACCCCCATTTCACTTTCGGCGTCCTCAGACTTCACTTTCTTGCTCTGCTCAGCCTCAGCTAATGGGTCCGTCTGCTCTTCAGCAACATCATCCCCGGATAACTGTAGGTCAAAGAAAATCTCAACCCTGGCACATGGCGCTTCTCTTCATTTATCCACAGCTCTAGGAAGCCACAAAATGGAAAGTCCTCCCCCTCCCGAACAAAGCGTCCGTTTAGGGTACCCTGGATGGGTCGGTGCATTAGCTCAAAAGGCTTCCCAGTCTGCTTCGCTCTAGCTCTCCCAGCCATCTCCTTACCTTTCCTTACCCAATCCTCTTTGGTGGGCAGATAACCCAAGCCAAAGGTGTGTGGGTTGTGTGGCACTTCGATCAACGCTGCAACGCCCTTCCGGCCGCTCTTTCCCAATCCCATCCCAGGGATGTGTTGAAGCTTGTTCATGAGGTATACTGATTGTGCACTAACATACGCCCCCTCATTAACAGCTAAGATGTTCTGCACAAGCCGGGCCTCAGCCAGGGTAAAACCCGACATGAACACATCCTCCATACCGTGCTCAATTTCCAAAACTGGCGTAGATACTTCTAGTGGTGGATGGATCGACGAACTTCCAAAAACGATGGCTACTCCCTTCCCATGGGGGTATTTCACCATCTGATGCAAGGTGAATGAATCGCCATTACTTGGTGCAACCACGGCCGCCCAAAAGTACATTGAAGGTCGCGAGAACTTCTAAGGCGTGAAAAGTCTACCTCATCTTTGTCCGCCCAACCTTGATGCGAATTTTCCTTTGTCCCATTACTTCTCTTGTGTTATCATATACCCGAATCACAGTTTGGCACAAAGTCCGTGGTCTTTAAACCGATTGCATATGCAGTCCTTGCCGGGCACACATTGATGGCGGACCCTGTGTCGACAAGCACCACGAGTATCCATTTGTTTCTGCACTCCACAGAGATGTAGAGTGGCTTGTTATGGTTCGCACCCTCAGGTGGCAATTCTTTGTCAGAGAAAGTCAACATCGAGGTAGCCCCTCCCGGAAAAACTAAGCCCACCAACTATTCGGGCAGGGTGTCTATTGAGAGCTTGGCCTTGTCCATGGCCGATAAGACAGCTTGTCGATGCACTCGCGATGCCATAAGCAATCCCTAGATGGAGATGTCTGCCTGTATCTTTTTCAACTGCTTCAGTACAGCCTCTTCTTCGAGTTGCTTCTCTTTCTGTTTCTCCGCCTCCTTATCTTTCATAGACGCCTCTAGCTGATCTAGATATGGGGGCTTGAAATACCTCCCACTTCTAGTCATATGATCGACTTTGCCGATGTACCAAGTATCGTCTGGCTGGTTGCTCTCCCAATCCTCATCCGTGTGGGCAAGACATAGATCATCGTCTTCCCACCATATTCCGTCAACAGCCAACAGACACCTGTCCGGCTCCGGAACAATTGTACTCGTAGTACTTTCCGTCCACATGCTCGCAGCATTCTCTATCCTCGTGCACACAGCACTTTCAGTCCCTTCAGGGGCCGTAGCTTTCCTGATTCTCTCAGAATCCCCGAACCTTTCTTGTTCCAACTGCGTCAGTACAGCTGGTTGTTCAACACTTCCCGCATTCACAATGCCTAAGTCCTGAGCAAAATTCTTAGCACCGACGCTCTCCAGGGATGCATTCTGATTTCCGGCCCTTCCAGCCACAACTGATGTTCTTGCCCCTGCCGGGCCCCGTTCCAACTGAGTTTCGTCGACAACATCTGGTAGGTCATCAAGCCACCCGGTGACCTCTGTTGACTCCTCAAAATCTGACCAGTTGACTACCATGCCCTCTGGATCTTGCTCATTGAAAAATTGGAGGTTAGCAAAGTCCCCTTCCACAGCTGCCAAGTCATCTATCCTTTGACCAGATTCATCCCCCTGTATCACACAAAGCTCTGCCCCTGCCGGCAATTCCACCTGGTCTACTGATAGAATGAAGTCACTCGGATAGAATGAAGTCACTCGGACTGTATACCTCCTCAGCAAAACTCCCAAATTCCTCAGATTCTGACTCAATAATTCCATTCTCTCCTGAAATCTCCCCTGTTCTATCTTCGACAATCACCACCATTGGTTCGGGTTGAGTTCTGGAGATGTCCAACATGCACAAGTCAGTGCCGTCAGGAAGGAGCACCTCCGGCTTGGGTAGGTGAGACGGGGTGATATATATGCTAGGATCGTAAGACATGATCCCAGTCTGGATAAAGTTGATACGTTTGGGGGGTGGAGCTTGGTTGTGCGGTGAGAGAGGGTTTGTTATGACATTGGGTTTTTCTGGAGGCACAATCACCTGCTTGTCAACGAGATCTTGAATCTCATGACGCAATCTAAAACATTGGTCAATGTCGTGACCATGTTGTTGGTGATATCATGACATTTCTTTGGAGTTATGAGAGGAGGAGTGGATTTGGCAATGGCCTCGGCTCGGGGGCTTTAAGTGCCCTTTCTGATTAATACCCCGAGCCTTGGGCAGGGCATATATAATGGGGTGAAGGTTCTCTGGCCTCGAGGTTGGTATTTGGTGGTTTGTGTTGCTTGGGATCGCCATGAAAGGTGTAGCTGCCATGGGTCTTGGAGGGGAAATGGTGGTGACCATGCTTACTTCTGAAGCTCTAGCATTTGCGGCATTGCTGGTGCCTGTATTGTTGTTGCAGTTGAAGGTTCTTCTGGGTTGCTCTCTGTCATTATCAATCAAGCCCTACTTCAAGGTATCCTCGATCTGTACTCCCATCTCATGCAGATCTGAAAAGGTAGGGAAGGGGAGTACGATCATTTTCTGCATAAGCTTAGGCTGGAGATTGTGCACAATCATCCGAATTTGATCTTTGTCAGTGGACCTAAGGGTCATCATTGAGGCCTTGGCCCTCCAGCGGGCTACGAATTCAGAGAAGCTCTCCTTAGGCACCTGCCTTGTCGTCTCAAGATCACGGGTTGTAATCTCGATTTGAGTGTTATAGGAGTACTATGCAATGAAAGCCTCGGCCATCTCATCCTAGTTCCGCTTAACATCGTCTTCTAATTTTGCGTACCAGATAGCGGCCACACCGACAAGGTCCGGCCGAATAGTTAAAGCTTCTGCGGTCTGGTGAGGCCCATCGGCCGTAGTATATCTGAGAACAACTGGAGATGCACCATGGGATCCCCAGATCCGTCAAAGCAGTCGATTTGTGGCATTTTGAACCTATCTGGCAACGTCACAACCACGTCAGTGTACCCATCCTCGATGTCTGGGATGGACTTTACCCCTTGCAATTTCTTGAACAACTTCTCGAGCTTGCTCAACTTTAACGCTGTATGGTCCACCTCGAACTCAAAGGGAGAGTCCGGTTGATTGACAGGCGTAGGTGCCTTGGATAGTTGAGGTAGAATCGGGGGTGGTGTCGGCCCTGTCTGGATATCCGTATCTTCTTGGACATTTGGTGCCTCCTCGGGTGCTGGAACTCCTGGTGGGGGAGGAGCTTGGTGTGAAGCAGATGCCCCGGTTTGTTGTTGCAGCCTGGCAATTAACTCTGTCTGCTGGGCCATGATCTCGGCCTGTTGTTTGGAAAATTTATCTCGACGAACAGCGTTCTGCTGCATGGCTCTCATGGTCTTTTGCATCTGACGCATCATTTCCTCAACTCCTGTCGTTCCTGCCATACTGCCCTGATCTATTTGAACTACCAGTAGGTCTATCTCTGGAGTAGCCTCAGAAAGCTCAACCTGACTGTTCAAAGTCCACTGATCTGGCAATCTTTGCTCGGATACACTGCGTTTTCTTGACCTCCGTCTGATAACCGGGGGTAAGGAACAAAACACTAGTTGTCCGTCGACTAGATCCTCAGATCGATTGAGTCGGCGACCTCTAGTCCAGAGTGCTTGGGGAATATCTACTTGGTCTGAAGCAATTGTGCTAAACTACCTAGCAAAAAGATAAATAAAGCAATAATAAGGAAATACACAACCAGACAAACGGACAGCATAACAGCGTAAATAAACACACAACACACAGTTGGGCATCACAACACACAGTTGATAAAATTTGAATAGGCTCTCGAATCTTGATCATTGTTCCCAAATCACTGCCCCAAAAACTGAATCTGATACCCGCAGATAAGTGATTCCCAAAATCTTGAGCGGTGCCCATGAGGATACCCAAACTTGTAAGCTAATACATGCATTCTGTGAGGCGCACTCTAAAAGCACATAGCAAACAAGTGAGAGCCAAAACACCCCTATGTTGAGGTAAGGTTTTCTGTCCTATTTTGTCGAGAGCTAGGGTTTCACTCACGCATAGCGGTTTCAAACAACCTATAATCGGGTAAGCAACCTATCCTAGCTTGGAATGGTCACTATGGATTCGAATATACACTAGGTCGAATGGTCAAAAGGGTGCCTGGTAAAAAGCGGGGTTTGTGTTCCGTCGTGGCGAGCCCATAGCTGGTCGACCTTATGGCAACATAAGCGAGCCTCCAAAACCGTTCAGAATAGCATCTGGCAAACCACGGTGTCCTAAGGCGCACCAATGCAAATGCAATGCAAAAGAAACACATAAGTGTAGTCAAAACCCGGATATCATGAGTTAGTCAAGTTCTCTAACTCCCCGGTAGTCGCCGAAGCGTAAGCGTCCCCAAGCGTCCGGGAGAGAATCCGTTTTGTTCATTGGGCTCGCTCTGAGTTCAAGACTCAATATCCGCGATCTGTATCTAATCTCGCGAGTGCAATGCAAGACCGATGAATCATCAAAGAGTCCAAATCCGCAAATCGTTTTTGAAAACATATTTTTTGAAAGAAGTGCCAAACATGGGTGCTTTGCCAAATCTGATCGCCACCTAAATATTTTGTTTTGGGGGAATTTAGAAAATCCTGACTCATTGCCTAAGGCCACGTGTCCGTCATCACCAAAGTTGCCTCGGCTCGAGAACTTGGGTATGATTGGGAAAAGGTCGCCATTGAGCACCCCGCTCACGATCAAAGATAGGCCTCTACTAACCATGATATCGAGTTTGAAAACATTATGTGTTCTTATTACGGTTATTAGCCTATAATTACTATGTGATCGCTAAATAGTGCTTTGAATTGGAAAAAAACATCCCAAGTTCGTTTTGGAAAACGATTTGTAGGTGCTACTCACTAGTAGGCTAAGACGTGGGTTGGCCTTCCTCAAGTGTGCTTAGAAAAAATGAGTTTGCCACTCTCAAGTGGGCTTAAAACTCTCATTATGAATTGCTCCAATTCAAATAACCCAACCTTCACCCTTGAGACATTATAAAATTTGGTAAATTAAGGGGAGAAAGACGTGGGGTTGGAAAACATGCATTACACACACGCACACATGTTACACAATTGCCCTCGCTCAGAGGGTCCGAATAAATAATTAACTACTCTAGCTAATTAAATATTACAAAATCCTAATTAATTAACGAATTAACTAGGAAAGCGAATAAACTAGCATGCAAGTTATAAAATGGACTGCCTCAACTCTTGTTCCGAATGATGAAAGATGCACGCGTGCTCGAGTCGCTTTGTCGGGAAATTCCTCGCGATGTCCCGATTTGCCTCTGTTTGCAATTGATCCCGGTATATTGTACAAAGCTCTAGAAAATTTCTGAATTTTGGTTTCTTTACCGAGAAGCGAGAAAGGGGCATAGCAAAGTATTTTCACATATGTGTGCATGACCACTCTCCCCGTCATTGCATAAGCTCTAGGGAGTGTAGTCCTCGATCCTCGTGCCACTAATCATGCATCTCGATGCATGATGGGCCGAACTTCGAAGTGCGACTCAATGTAAAATGAATGCACATATAAGCAAGTAAAGCCAATAACTCTATCATGGATAGTCAAGAGTGTCGGCGACCGAGAATTGAGGCACGTTTTGTCACTTGGAGTACGAAACGTCCCTCGTTTCCCGCGTTCGGACTAAACCCTACTCCAAACACAAAGCAATGAGATGGCATACACAATGTGACTAACATGCGACCTAGCATACGCAATGCTATGGGCTAAAATGGCATACACAATGCATGTGACATAACATGGCATACACAATACACTTACGAAGACTATCATGCGCACATGAACTAAATGGCATATACAAATGCAAGATGGACTTACACCAATATGAGTGGACCTCAGCCACACTCACATCAGTGGCCATACATGAAGATGAAACAACCGAAATACATACAAGTATGTACGAATGCAATGGACCGATCCTAAGGCACAACATGCAACTCTAACTAAGCATGGAAAAGGATGAAATATGGCATACAAGCATACATTTTCCAGCTCTGAAACATGAGGTACAATGGTCCCGAATCGTGCAAATATGTTACCCAATGCATGCTAGATGACCCAAATATCGAAACTAGTGAAGTGCGTTACACTGGAGGTACACAAAGCAATGCATGAATGGAAAAACCAACCCCAAACAGACCCTAGGCAGGTCTGAAATAGTGGGAAAATGGCCCAAAATGATGGTTAAAAGTGTATGGAAATGAAGCTCATTCAATAGTCCGAAAACAAGGCATTCATGCACAACTCTCAAGCACACTTAAAGATGAGAAAACATGAGGATATGGCATTCACATAGGCTCTGAAATATGATGCAAAATGACCCCAAAGCATGAAAACACCTCAGTATATGCATGCAATAGACCTCCAATCTCAAAGCTAGGCAAGTGTATTGAACTACAAGCATGCAAAACAAGCATCATTCGACCATGAGACCCAAAAATAGAGCTAGGGAAGTCCAAAATATACACAAAATCAGTTTCAGGCAAGGCCAAAAAGTGCTAAAATCAAGGGCCAACAAAGCATGCAAAATAAACTAGTGAACCATGATTTGCACTACAACTATATGAAGCACATGAGAGCTCACCAAACCAGCCAAAAATAGAAGTATGCCATGCCAAATAATGCCCAAAAACCCAATGAAACTCAGTCAATGTATGCAAGAATGATGTGTGCCTATGAAAGGCCAATAAGAGGGTTGTTCTACACATGCAAGATAGACATACAAAATGGAAAAACCACCTCTAGAAAGAGGTTATGAGGGCCCTAAAATTCACTGAAAAGGGCTTGAAATTAGTCTAGGAAGCATGCAAGTGAAGGCCCCTTTGAAAGGCCTTGAAGAAGATTACTCTACACATGCATAATAGACATCTAATATGGAAAAACTACCTCTGGAAAGAGGTCATGCAGTCACAAAACTCATCAAAAATGGCCTGGAGCATGGCTTTGAAACATACAAAAAGAGTCTCCTTTGGAAGGCCAAGAAAGCTAGTAAAAGAGAACAAAGGGTGAGAGGTCACCCCTCTCGATTTTGAGGCTCAAAGATACATATTAGCCATTGAAAATCCTTTGGATTTCAATGGCTAAAAACAAACAAAGGCGACACAAATGCTCTAAAAGCATAGCTCAAAACATGAGAAATGAAGCATGCAAGGGGTAGATGACCCCAGAAAAATGGTCTTAAACAAACATGTTTAGAAGATCAAAAAGACTTTTTCAGTTTATAAAAAAGCCTAAATATGCTTGCAAATAGAGCTAAACTATGAAG
This sequence comes from Camellia lanceoleosa, assembly GCA_025200525.1. Lineage (NCBI taxonomy): Eukaryota > Viridiplantae > Streptophyta > Magnoliopsida > Ericales > Theaceae > Camellia > Camellia lanceoleosa. The sequence continues at coordinate 94,557 of JANUSC010000408.1, forward strand.
CAAAACAATGTCAAAAAGAGGAACATGGAGTGTTACCCTTGTAGCCAAAGGAACCAGCAACTTCTGGACCAAGATAGCAAGTCTTCAACCTCTGAAAATGAGCTCCAAGGTGCTTGGATGGATGATGGAGAGGTTAGGCTAAGAGGGGTAGTGCAATGGTGCAAGAACAAGGGACCTTTGGAGCTAAAATGGAGAGAAATAGAGAGGGAAGTGTATGTATGCCTTTAAGCAAACTTCTGAACCCTAGCAATGGAAGAGGGCCCTTTCCTTTGTAGAGGAGAAGATCTAAAGCTTCTCAAAGAAGCTTAAAAGCTAGCTTAAACATCCTCCATACACGTGTATGGAGGATGCATTCTGAGGCTTCCAGTTGGTACAGCTGGCTTCAACTCATTGAGACAAAAAAACAGGAAGCTGGCTGACCACTCCTCCTAGTCGGCCGACCAAGTTCAAAAGGTCAAAAATTTGAAAAGGTGGTCGGCCTACCCAGATTGGTGGTCTCCCAGGTGAATGCAACTCAGTGGTGGTATGGAAGACCCGAAATTGTGGCTCAAAAGTGAGAGAGACCACCTACACCAAGAAAAAACCGGCCCGGGAAGGTGGTCTCCAAGAAGAAAAGGTGGTCTCCCACCCTACTACCACCTTCTAACAATGAAACTAGGGTCTATGCCAAAAATGAACCCACATCGATTCAAAAGCGAGGTTCGGGGCCAAAATCGTGGCCGAGGGCCCCAAAACTAACTATTAAGCACCCAGGTGGTCTCCGACCTGATGTCCCTCTAGGGAGAGGAGCAGGTGTGTGCCAAGAACAAGCGGAGAAAGTTAAGCGGTCGGCCGAGGCGCCTGACGGCTCCAAAAATCGGAAACTAGTCTCCAAAGCAGGAATAGTGGCCTCGACCCGCAACGTAGCCTCGGCCACTAAGAGATGGTCTTCAAGACCTCTCCCTTCCGGGAGAGAAAATAGAGAAAAGAGGCTTGGTTAAATGCGAGACAAAAGCACAAAAGAGTCCAGAAAGTCTGGAGGCAAGGCTCTCGTCCAAGACTCCGCAACCTCAGAACGAGCATAATATGCATCATCACCGAGTGCTCAATCGGTGACGTCTGAGCCTTAAGGTCGGTCAAAAATGGGGTGTCTACAATTGCCTTTCAGACCAGGTATGGACATTACGAGTTTTTAATCATGCCTTTTGGAGTTACAAATGCGCCCATGGCATTCATGGATTTGATGAATAGAATTTTTGAACCCTTCTTAGATGAATTTATTGTCATGTCTATTGATGATATTCTCATGTGTTCGAAAAATAGAGATGACCATGAACAACACTTGAGAATGACTCTTCAGGCACTTAGAGAAAAATAGTTGTATGGTAAATTCAAAAAGTGTGAATTTTGGCTTGATGAAATCTCATTTTTGGGACACATCATTAATAAGGATGGTGTATATGTTGATCCTCACAAAGTAAAAGCGATTATTAATTGGCCTACCCTGAGTAATGTGTCAGTTCTGATTTTTATAGGATTGGCGGGTTAACGAAGATTTGTTAGGGACTTGAGGAAAATTGTGTGCCATTAACCCGATTGACTTGAAAGGGAACTATTTGAATGGGCCGAATCGAGAGAAAAATAGCCTTTCAAGAGTTGAAGACAAGACTAACCACAGCTCCAATTCTTACTATTTCCTCAGATACCAAAGGTTTTGTAATCTTTAGTAATGCATCTTATAAGGGTTTGGGTTATATCTTAATGCAGAATGGCAAGGTGATTGCATATGCCTCTTGACAGTTGAGGCCACATGAGAAGAACTACCCTACACAAGACCTAGAGCTTGCTGCAGTTGTGTTTGCATTAAAGATATGGCGTCACTATTTATATGGAGCCAAATGTGAAGTGTACACAGATCATAAGAGCTTGAAATACTTTTTCACACAAAAAGAGTTCAACATGCGTCAAAGGTGATGGCTTGAATTAATCAAAGATTAAGATTTGCACTATCATCCGAGTAAAGCCAATACTGTGGCAGATGCACATAGTATAAAGAATATGGGGAATCTTGTCTATTTACTCCTGGTCGAAAAAGCGCTACTAGAGTTTGAAAAACTCGAAATTGAGGTGGTGTCTTTTGAACAAGATAGCTTGATAGTAGCAATGTCTGTGCAGCCTGCCATTATCGAAGAAATCCAGCAAAAGTAAATAACTGATGAGCTCTTGAAGAAGATTTGTGATGAACTTGACACCAAGCCTAAACCAGGATTCACAATTGAAAATTTCGTGTTGAAATTTCAAGGGAGATTGTGTATTCCAAATGATGCGGTTGAAAAGGAAAATTTTAGAGGAAGCCCACAAGTCAGTGTTTGCTATGCACCCAGGAAACACCAAAACGTACCAAGATTTGAAGTTAGTGTATTAGTGGCCCAACATGAAAAGAGAGATTGCCGACTTCAACTCTAAATGCTTACAATGCCAACAAATGAAAGTGGAGCATAAGAGACCAGCGGGTTTGCTTCAGTCTCTCCCTATCCCGGAATGGAAATTGGAGCATATCACCATGGACTTCGCCGTTGGCCTACCTCAAACACCTAAAGGTATGGACTCTATTTGGGTTATAGTTGACAAACTAAGTCTGACTATTTTCTTGCTGTAAAGACTTCGTTTACTATATATAGACTTGCTACCATCTACATTGATGAAATTATTCGACTGCATGGGGTGCCAGTGTCTATTGTATCAGATAGGGATTCTAAATTCGTTTCTAGATTTTGGTATAGTCCGCAGGATACAATGGGAACAGAATTGAAATTTAGTACAGCATTTCATCCACAGGCGGATGGACAAACTGAGAGGACTATTCAGACCTTAGAAGACATGCTTCCTATGTGTGTTTTGGATTTTCAGGGCAGCTAGGAAACATATATGCCATTGGCCGAGTTTTCTTATAACAACAGTTTTCACGCAAGCATCGGTATGGCACCATATAAGGCACTATATGGCAGAAAATGTAGGTCGCCAATTTGTTGGACGGAGGTTGGTGATAGGGCTATTTTTGGTACCGAACTTGTGCAAGAAACGACCGAAAAGATTAAAATCATTCAACAAAGACTCAAAACTAGACAGAGCTGATAGAAAAGTTATGCGGATCAACGAAGAAGAGACTTAGAGTATGAAACGGGGGATCATGTATTTGTCAAAGTAACACCGATGAAGGGGCAGATTTGGCAAAAAGGGAAAATTAACTCCTCGCTACATTGGGTTGTTTCAGATTCTCGAGAAGTTGGGCCCTGTTACTTTCCGTATTACCTTGCTATAGGGAATAGAACAAGTGCATAATGTTTTTAAATGTATCCATGCTTTGGGTATCTTAGAGACCTATTCCATGTGATTGATCACCAACATGGGATTGCTTTATCACGAGAATATGATGTATGAAGAATGGCTCGTGCAAATCTTTGATTGACAAGTGAAGCAATTGAGAAACAAAACTATCCCTATGGTGAAAGTCGAATGGAAAGAACATTATGGGAAGAAGGCCACTTGGGAGAAAGAGGAAGATCTTGAGGTATCCTTATTTATTTCCATCGGAAGGCAACTTAAGTTTGGAGGACCAAACTTCTAAGGGGGAGAGACTGTGACGACCCCGACCTCTGAACTATTATATGACATTATTTCCATAAGTCTAACTGCATGATTATGTGTTTAATTGTGTGATTACATGCTTAATTTTGTAGTTATCTGTTATTACATGGAATATCTATTCGAATTGGCAACTTAGAGACAAAAATTGAGAGCCAAGACAGCTTTAGAAACTGAAGTTGATTAACTTAATAAACTAATTAGAATATTTAGAATTTTATGGCAACTTTAATTGAAAATTTATTCGGATCAAAATAATTAGAATAAACTAATTGAACTTAGTTAGAAATGAGCCTAATTAATTAGCCTTAATTAACTTTGATTAGGTTAAGTTAATTACACTCTATATAAGCCTAGCACATGTTTTGAACTCACTTAAACAAACACTTGGGCTGAGATTTTGAGAGAGAAGGAAGCTAAGCTCAACATTTAGAGAGAGAGGAAGGAGAATTTGAAGGAAATTGTGGAGGACTTGGGGATTTAAGCTAGTATATAGTTGAATTCAAGCCCCAGGTATGATCTCCAACCTTAATCCTTGAAAATGAAACATGCAGGAATTGAATTCATCTAAGTTTCAAGTTCATTTGCATGAAATTGTTTGGTAGAAGCTTGAATCACCTTGAATTTGGAAGACAAGAGTTAATCATGCACATGTATGCATAAGTTGAGTTAGAATCCATGAAATTCCTACATGCATGGTACATTTACACCTCAATTTGAAGAGTCCTTCATGTTTTCATACTTTCTCATACCACTTGATTATGTTTTGAAGAAATATAAATCCAATTTGAGTCAAACTTGCTTTATAACTTGAAGTTGGAGTTTTTGGTTGAGAATTTGCAATGGTTTTGAGCAATTGGTTCCAAATTAACTATGTTTCCATGTTTTATAATGTTTTCCCATGTTTTTGTACCTAAAACATGAGTTTGGAACCTTTAAATACCAAATTTGAACTTCAAACACAATTCTAGAAATTCCAGAATTCAGCCTATCCGCTCAAGTGAAGAAAGTGTCGCTCGAGCGTGAAAATCAAGCTCCCAGAAGTTTTACAAAAGTTTGCAGACCGCTCAAGTGATCAAAGTAGTGCTCAAGCGAGGACCCCCTTTTCTTAGTCTTCCACACGACCGACCGTCAAGTGAAAATTTCATGCAACTTACTTTTGCAAAAGTTCACGAGACCGCTCAAGCGATCGACTCGGCGACCACCATTATTTTGAACCCGCTCGAGTGAAGGAAGTTTGCTCGGCGAGACCTGTTTCGGCAAAATTTGACTAACTCTTCTAAGTGCATACTCGCATCCTCATGTTATTTCAAGTACTCTTAGGCACCAATTGAGCTCATATGAACATGGAATGAGTTAGAAACATGTGAAGACAAGTTAATTAAGTAGATTGACTATTGAGCGGTACTCCAATTATGCGTTTGTTATGTGTTTTGTATAGGTAGGCGTTAGGCCTAGTGACAACATAACCCCTTGTGAGTAATAACTTTATAAAGATATGTTCAAGTTAGCTTACTTTTGAAAATGTTATTGCTATTGAAATTGATATGTGATTGATTGAATGGAGTTCTTGAAAACATTATGATGATTGAGAATGGCCTATTAAAAGCGTTATTTTCTTATAATAAATGAAGTTACATTTTGAAATTGTATTGTGGTATCCATGGAACATAAGCATTTGCCTAGGGAGACAATACCATGGCTAGGCCCTTGCTTGGCGATAATAATACCACGGCTAGGCCCTTTGCCTAGAGGAAACAATACCATGGCTTTTGGATTGATTGACACATAGGGATCTCTAGTGTTAATTTGTTATGGTCCATTGTCATTGGAATATTATTACTTCATGGATGTACCACACAAATTGACATTGAATGATATTGATGGAAGTTAATGGATTATTGAGGCGAAATGAAATTTGGTTTGGCAATGTTATCGAACGTCATTCATATAACCTCTTTATTCTATTATTACTCACTAGGCCCTAGCTTACTATTTACTTATATATGTATGTAGGTGGGAAAGCTAAACATCAAGGTTAAAGAATGCCTCGAGTCTACCCGAGTCAGCCTTTTTGAAGAGCTTTTGAATGAACTAGGCTCATGCAGAGCCAAGTTAGTTAGACCCCCTTTTGTTTTGCCTAATCGCTTTTGTATTTGTGTATACTTTGGGGTTTTGTATAACTATATGATTTGGGTTTTGAACTTATGTGATATATGTGCATAATGTCTGAGCGTTTGCTTATGATACAAAGTTTGCTTTCTCCATATATATGCGGCTTAATAGATAACTTATATGTTGTATTATACTTCCGCTAAGCCCCATACTTTATATTAAATGGATTTTTGTTTAGAGGCCGTAGGTAATCTATGATTCCTGGCCGGTCATGGCGCTAAACCTATAGGGGCGGGTTTGGGTCGTGACAGTGCTGTTTTGTGCATTCACCTTGTATCACACTGTTTTGTGCATTCAACCTTATATAGCACTACTTTGTGCATTCATCTTATATTGCAACTTGCATCACATTGTTTTGTGCATTCACCTTGTATCACACTGTCATGTGGACTCTTACTCGCACTGTTTTGTGCACCTCGTATTGCACTGTTTTGTGCATTCTACCTTGCATAGCATTGTTTTTTGCACTTTGTATCACACTGTTTTGTGCAGTTTGCATCGCACTATTTTGTGCATTCATCTTTGTATCGCACTGTTTTGTGCATTCACCTTGAGTTCGCACTGTTTTGTGCATTTCCCTAGCATCGCGCTGTCTTGTGCACCTTCTATCGCACTGTTTTGTGCATTGAACTTGTATCGCATTATCTTGTGCATTCACAGCTATTTCGTGCATTCACTCACCTCGCACTGTATTGTGTACCCCTACATCACACTATCTTGTGCACCCTCACTCGCACTGTCTTGTGCACCTGCATTGTGCTATCTTGCGCATTCACCCACATTGCACTATTTTATGCACCTTGTATCACACTGTCTTGTGCAACTTGCATCGCATTACTGTTTTGTGCATTTCCCTAGCATCGCATTGTCTTGTGCACCTTCTATCGCACTGTTTTGTGCATTGAACTTGTATCGCATTATCTTGTGCATTCACAGCTATTTCGTGCATTCACTCACCTCACACTGTATTGTGTACCCCTACATCACACTATCTTGTGCACCCTCACTCGCACTGTCTTGTGCACCTGCATTGTGCTATCTTGCGCATTCACCCACATTGCACTATTTTATGCACCTTGTATCACACTGTCTTGTGCAACTTGCATCGCATTACTATTTTGTGCACCTTGTATCACACTGTCTTGTGCACCCATATCACACTGTCTTGTGCAACTTGCATCGCACTATTTTTTGCACCCTGTATCATAATGTCCTATACACTTTGTATCACACTATCTTGTGCATTCTACCATGTATCGCACTATTTTGTGCATTCACTTTGTATCGCATTGTTTTGTGCACCTTGCATTGCACTGTTTTGTGCATTCATCTTGTATCGCACTATTTTATGCACTTAGTATTGCACTGTTTTGTGCACCTTGCTCACACTGTTTTGTGCATTTTGTATCGCACTATTTTGTGCATTCACCTTGCATCGCACTGTCCTGTTGTGGACGCACTCCGAGGAAGGACTCTCCGAGTATCCGCGCACGCCTCGTGAGGGCCGTGAATTCTCGTTTTGTTCTCTGAGCTACCACAGTTTGGACTCAAATGTCACGGTTCTGAATCTAATCTCACAATGTGCGATGTGAGACCGATAAATCACCAAAGAGTCCAAATCTGGCAAATCGTTTTGGAAAACTGATTTTTATAAAGAAGTGCCAAACATGGACTGCTTTGTCAGATACAGAGTCGCCACCTAAATATTTTATTTTTGGAGAAATTTAGGAAACCCTGACTCGTGCCTAAGGCCACGTGTCCGTCATCACCAAAGTTGCCTCGGCTCGAGAACTTCAGTACGATTGAGGAAGGTCATTTAATGAGCACCCCCGCTCGTCCGATCAAAGATCGGCCTATACTAAGCATGATATCTTGTTTTTGAAAACACATGTGTTCTTATTCCGATTAATTAGCTAATCTTACTATGTGATGCACACAGCAAACAAGTATAGACTAGATCGCCTAATTAGGAACAAAACATTGCATATTCGTTTGAAAACGGTTTGAAGTTTGCTACTCGCAAGTAGGCTAAATCAGGATTTTCAATAAATTGTTCCAATTCAAGTAATCCAACATTCACCCATAGGCATTCAGGCAGTTATAGCAAATAAGCAATTAGCCTCATGGCAAGCATGCTTTCATGGCAACATTAACACATATGCAGTATGCTAAAGCGTAAACACTCACAATGTACTCCGAGCCAAAACAGAGAACTAGTTAGAAATCATGCATGATCCTAGTTCATGTTAAAAATGGCTAATGCAACACATGTGAAAATGTAACTAAGATAGGCTCGGCTATCCTAAGATGGCATATGAAATGCAATTTGGTACATATATTCAAATAGGTATTGAAATACGATGCAGTTAGTATGATACGCCGAGCCCAGTGCATGCAATACAGATGAATGGATGCACGCATGCAAGCATAAGGTATGCTAAATGAAATATGTCCTAAAACTAACCATCGTAAGCGTTTAAGTAAAAGGAAGAAAGAAATGGGGATTGGAAGACATGCATCACACACACGCACGCTTATTACAACAATGTGCCCTCTCGAAGGAGGAACCGAATAAGAAGCTAACTAGCTAATCTAAGCTAATTAAACTAATTATTACACAACAAATTAATTAACTAGTCCTAGTTAACTAATTATTACAAAACGAATTGAATAGCTAACGCATTAACTAATTAAAGTACAAACCAAAGCATAAGCAAGCTATCTAAGCATGGCAGCTAAGGAAAGCAGTAAATCAAGAGCCTCAGAGGGAGAGGAATGCATGCAAGCCCGGTCATCTCGTTCGGAAATCCAATGCGATGCCCCGATTTGCCTCTGCTTTCATTTGTCCTCAAAACCTTGCACCAAGCTCCAGAAAGATGAAACTCCACCTTAGGAATCCTATGGGATGGTGGCCGACCATTTTTGGTCTCTCTAGACACCTGCCGACCACTTTTGGTTGTTGAAAAACCAGAAAAGTGGTCGGCCAACTAGTTTTTCTGGTTGGCCGGCTAGTTGTTGCTGCTGAATCCCAATTTTCTGTAACAGAGAGCAAGAAAGGGCATGGCAATGTATTTGCAAGATATGTGTGCACAACCACCCTCCTTATCATGTCATGAACTCAAGGGAGTGTAGGTTCTCGACCCTCGGGCCACCAATCGCGCATTTCAATGCATGATGGCCGAGAGGCGAAGTTGCACAATTTGATAGGAAATGAATGCACAAGTAAACACATAAAGCCTAAAACTCTATCATGTATGATCAAGAGCGTCGGCGACCAGGAATTAAGGCACGTTTCATCACCTTAAGTATGAAACGCCCCTCGTTTCCCGTGTTTGGACTAACACCTATTCCCAAACACATGCAACAAGAAACATGGCAAACATGTAATGCAACTACATGGCATACACAATACAAGGGACAAGCATACAACAACATGCAATGCAACATGATCAAACTACCAATGCAAATGGCATGCAAACAATGCTAACACATGCATGCACAATGCAATGCTACAAGGGCAACTTGGCAATGTTAGGAATATGCATACTCAATGCAAAGAAACAACTTGGCATACACAATGCTTTGAACTACATGGCATACACAATGCATAATGTAAGATGGCATACTTAATGCAATGAAACAATATGGCATAATGCAATATACATGGCATAATCAATGGACTTAAACCAAAAGGGGTGGACCTCAGTCATGCCCAATTTAGTGGCCATTGGTGATAAAATAAAGGCACAAAATACAAAGCATGCATGTACAATGCATTGGCCAACCAAGTAGGCCTAAGAGCACAACTCTCGAGAGGGCTCAAGGAGTGATAAATGCAGAAGTGTAACAACACTAAATGCACTGAATTGAGGTAAGAAATGATGCCAAATCATTCAAACAAAGCAAGTGAAGCATGCAAGAGTCCTTAAAGCATGAAACTAGCAAAGAGGACTACAAAGGAGGCATGCAATACATGGCACAAAAGCATGAACCAAGCATGGACAGAGCCTAATTAAGTCAAAACAAGAACCTAAACATGCTGAGATGAGGGCTCAAATACCTAGGCATGCAAGCATACAAGCTAGGCTACAAGTAAGGCAACAATGCACAACTCTTAGAGGCACTCAAAGGGTGAATGAAGTGAGAACATGACAAGTCTATATGCTCTGAAATGTCATGTTAGATGATGCCAAATCATGTACACAACACAAATGAAGCATGCTATAGTGCTCAAAGCTTGAAGCAAGCAAAAGCACTTGTACTACAACTATACAAAACACGAAGCATGTGACCAAGGCAACCCAAAATAGTCCTAGAACATGTCAAAATGAGTCTAAAACATGCATGTAAGGAAGCCAAAACATGCTAACATGAAGGGGCATAAGGCATGATGCGTACAAGGCAAATAAGGCGGATTACACTACACCTATTAAGACCAAGCATGGGATGACTTAAGAAACAAAAATCAGAGTTATATCATGGCATAATAACCCCAAAAACACACTGAAATGATGGCTCGCAAACTAAGGCATGAAGGCATACGCAATGGTTCATGTTAAGGCATAAAGGGGCAAACCCTCCAACGCATTTAAAGAGTAAAAAATGCAAGTGCATGAGCATGAAACATGGACTGAAATCACATTATAAATTATTCCAAATCATTCAAAAGGTCCAAGTAATGCATGCTAGTGGACTTGATGCACAAAGCTAACAAGCTAGAATGCACTATAGCTATACAAAGCATGGCATGCATGACCAAAAAAACACAAATAAGAGATAGATCATGGTAAAACATGGACAAAAGCTTCTTGAAGCTAAGCCAAAAGCATGCTAGAATGACATGTTAAAGCATGATGCATGTTAGGCTATTTCATGAAATTGCACTACAAGTGCAAGGAGCATACAAAGGCTAACCAAACCAAACCCTAACAGAGGTATGACATGGAAAAACATCACTAAAAACATGCTGAAATAGAAACCAAACAAGCTAGAATGACATGCTACTTCATGAAGCATACAAGACTAGTTTGTGAGATTTACACTACAAGTGCATTAAGCATGCAAGGGGTGACCAAACCAACCCAAAATAGATCTAAGGCATGTTAAAATGACACCAAAAACATACTGAGATGGCCCTAAAACAAGCTAGAAAGACATGCTCAAACATGAGGCACACAAAGCTAGTTTGTAAGATTTACACTACAAGTGTATAAGGCATGCAAGGGGTGACCAAACCAAGCCAAAAAAGAGTTATGGAAGGTCCTAAAAGTCACCAAAAAGTTCTTGAACTAAGCTTAAAAGAAGGAGAAATACATGCTCTTTTGATGAGCCATCAACACAAGTAAACAAGAGAAGAGAAGGGGGGACAACCCCCGCCTATTTAGGACCTCAAAACCCCCTTTATACCATTGAAAATCCATTGGATTTTAGTGGTTAAAAGGCCAAACAAAGATGGTTTGAAAGGTGGTGAAAGATGGCTCAAAAGGCTTTACAAGCCAAAGAGCAAAAGGAAGGAAAACCCCCTAGCCAAACAAGGCACAAACCAACACTATTAGGACTGAAAAAACAGAGGAAAAAGAGAGGTTTTTCTAGTTCAACACCACCCCAAAAATAGTTTACAAAGGTGGTAAAACAAGCATGCAAAGCAAAGATTTAAAGGGACAAGTGTTTACCCTTGAAGCACATTGAAGGACAGCAGCAAAACCAGCCAAAATCAGCCTTTTGGAGCTCCAAATGATCCTCAAAGAACCTCAGCCCAAAGGTGGTTAAGTTTGGTTAAGGGTGCCTTGGCAAAAGAGAGGTATATCTTCAAGTATTTCTCTTTCATGCACACAAGGTCAAGAGGGAGGGCCAACTAGAGAGAAAAGCTGAGATTTTGCTCTAAAATTTCTAGAGAGAGAAATTTTTAGAGAGAGGCTTCAAAATATCTTCCATCTTCCATCCCTTGTCAAAATGAGTGCAAAGCCTCATATATAGCAATATACAAGAGTTGGTTCAAAATATGTGAGTTTGGAAATATCTGGAGGCGATTACAATGACTAGAGGGAAAAGATCTTCGAAAAATCTGAGTTTGAGACCTGCAAACTACTTTTCTGGTCGGTCGACCACTTTTCTGGTCGGCCAGCTACTTTTTCTGGTCGGCCAACTACTTTTCCTAGTTGGCAGGAAAATTCTGCTTTCCAGGTCCAACTTCAAATGGGCATAACTCCTTCATGGAAATTATAAAATCTAAGTTTTATGCTTAAACCTTTAACATGAGTTAAACAAGAAAATGTTTTGGTTGTGATAATGCCATATGGATTTTAAAAAAATTACATACTTTGTTGAAAGTATTTCTACTAGGCATCTAACTCATTCCTATCTAACAATTTTAGGAATTGATGATGTGCAACCACCATTATGAGAAGGAGATGGATTTATTTGTTTTGTTGGGGCACAAAGGCTTATAGATGTGTTATGTGAAAGCTTGAGCATATGTGGTTGGGACCATGTGTCCATTTTGTTATAACAAGGCCTTGCCTTGATGATTATCGCCATTAAGGCATTATTATTTTTATTATGTAGTTTCTTGAACTACGTAAATGTTATTATTACTAAGACAAGAATATGAAAATTGTAATATTTGGTATGTAGTTCAATGGAAAAGAGGACTTTTGAGATTAATGTTATTGTTTGGTTGGGAAGGATTTTGGATAGAAATGTTTTAATTGAATTAATTTGGTATTTGCATTTTTTCTTTCTTTTTTATATATAATTATTTCTATTTTATTATTTTTAAATTTCGTTTGAGATCATTGATTTATACTATAACCCAAACGATATTTTGTTAATTCTGTTAATTTATTCTTGTGGAGTGCATTGGTTTTGAGTTGAATTGGAATATCTGAAGCTTATTTTGAAGTAAACCAACAATTTTTATTATTATTTTTGTCAATAATACGATGTTTATTTGAATCAAACACCAAAATCCCATCTTTGTTTAGTTAATTTTTTGTCGATTTTGTATGAAACTTATGATTGTTAGTTGTTTGTAGAATTCAAAGTTGATTTAGTACTCTATTTTGGTGTAATTAATCTATCTGTGACAACAATAACTTAATTACGCTATCGTGAAACATCATGTAATGTTTTGTTGTTTGGGTGCTCTCCATAGTACGGTATGCTCGGAGAAGTGTTTTAGTTGATCTTTATCTTTAATGACCATGGAAATACTGATTTGAGCCGAAATGTTACACTTTGAGGCTCCCTATCTTATGTTTTTAGTCTTTAAGCTTATGATATTTGATACAACAAAGTGTTTTTTATTCTTTTCAGGTTAATATCACTTCGAAGACAAAATGATCGCAAAAAGTGGCAAAAAGTCTATCATTGAGTGAATATGCACGAGCGGATTTCCCAACCAACAATTGCTTTCTGACTGGATCTGCTCAAGTGGAATTCCCAATCCACACGAGCAAATTTGTCTCGCTATGTGTGCGCATATTTTTTACTCTAAATTGACTAGAGGCTATTATAGCTTGCATTTCGTGCTCCTTTCGGATACGATAGCCCTACAGTTTGGACTCTCGTGGTTCTGAATCTGATTTCACAAGTGCAATGTGAAATAGATAAACACAAAAGAGTCCAAATCTGACAAATCTTTTGGAAAATCGATTTTGAATCAAAATGCCAAAAATAGACTGCTTTGCTAAATTACAGAGTCACTACCTACATATTTTTGGAAAATTTAGGAAACCCAGGACTCGTGCCAAATGCCACTTATCCGTCATCACCAAAGTGTCTCGGCTCGAGAACTTAGGTATAAGAGGGGATGGTCATGAATTGAGCACCCCGCTCACCTGATCATGTAGTGATTCTTATTTACATTATATGATCTTGTTCTGATTATTAGACTAGCATTACTATGTGTTACACACAAATATAGACTAATTTGCAAAAAATTGGAACACTTTGATTTCATGCAAGTTTTGAAAATTGTTTCAAATATGTACCACTTAAAAAAAGCAATATGATATGTACATTACTCAAATTATCCCAATTTAAGTAATTAGCCTTCATCCATAGGCATTCAAACAGATATAGCACTTAGCCTCATGGTAATCATGCTCAACATGGCAACAATCACACTCATGCGACATGCTAAAGCAGTAAAGCTTACCCCAATTCTCGAGGCGAGCCAAAAGAGAAAATAGTTAGAAAAATGCTTGATCCTAACTAATGAAATATGCCTAATGCAATACATGCAATATGCAATTAGAAGTCTGGTACGCAAGCATTGCATATGAATCAATTCAATAACATACGCTTTTAAACACGTTTTTCAAAGAAGTATTTAAATGACAATGCTTGTTAGAATGAGAGCGAACCTTATGCATGCAAGACACATGGATGCAACTCATGGAAAATGCTAAACGAAATGTGATGCTCTAAACTATCCATCATAAGTGGGTAAATAAAAGGGCGAAACACGTGATGTTGGAAGACATACATGCATTATTTCATATTTGCCCTCGCTCAGGAGGGTCCGAATGAATGAATTAGCTAAGCTACTTAACTAGTTATTACCACGCTGAAGTTAACTAACTATTCTAGCTAATTAAGTAGTTACAACACACTCTAATTAATTAATACAAATTAACTAATTAGTTACATTACAGAATTAATTAACCAAATAATTAATTACAAGTTCACTAACAACATACTACTATTAACAAAAATCTAAAGGGTCCCGAGGAGCAAGGAAATGGCTTATGCATGCACATGAATTTTTACCCTGAGAATGCCTCTACACTGTTTTTCACCTCAGCCTCTGCTCTGCTTTGTGAAAAAAAAAAAAAGTAGTACTGCCTGGCTGAAAAAGGTAGCCAAGAGGCCAGAAGTGGTGGTCAGCCGCCTACTAATAGTGGCCTGCTGTACGATAAAGGTGGCATGTCGGCCACTAATGTTGGGTTTCTCCTGCTGCAACAGAAAACAAATAGAGTACAAACAAAGCATTCTCAGGGGATGTTTGTCCACCTTGCCTCTCCTTATCATCAGACAGCTCAAAGGAGGGGTAGGCTCGATTCACAAGCCATCAATCAGGGCAAATTCATTACGTGATGACTTATGAACCAAGGGATACAATTTCAATAAATGCACAATTAAAGACTCATGAACCTCCTCCCTATCATGATATAGATCAAGGGAAGCGGTTGACATCGACTCTTGAACCGTTTTCATCACTAACAAGTATGAAACGACTCAAGACTCAATGGGTTCAATTAACGTCCGATTGAACCCAAACCATTTTATTATCTTGCTTCGTTTTAAGCCATTGATTACTCATTTTAATTACCTTTTCATTCATTAGTCATTTTAGTCCAAAATGAGCATTAAGTCCACCAAAGGAGGGAAGTGTCAAACACAGGGTTGTTTTGGGCATGAGAGAGATGTCATGCCGTTAGTAATGAACCTCTGAAGAGATTAAACCATTAAACACAATGATCTCTATCTCAAGATTAAACAAATAATCGGTTTGAAATGACTCTCAAAGCAAGAAAGAAACAAGAAATGAGAGAAGTACAGAGATGATCACAAGTATGGAAAGCTTGAAATAAATGCTATTAACTCAAATAGGTTGGTGTCTAATGCCTAAAACACCAAACCTATGTGTAACAACGCCCGCGGGGGACCTCGCTACAGCTCGGACTCGATTTTTGTTGCGGTTCTTAATCCTGAACCAAAGAGTCCAAATCTGGCAAATCGTTTTGAAGAAAAACAGATTTTTTGAAAGAAGTGCGAAACATGGACTGCTTTGCGGATATGAGTCGCCACCTAAATATTTTAAAATGGGAAATTTAGGAAACCACGACTCGGTGCCAAAAGGCCACGTAAAATCCGCTATCACCAAAATTGGCTCGGGAACTTGGGTACGATTAGGGAAGGTCACATCGTGAGCACCCCTCGCCCGGTCAAAGACCGCCTCTACTAACCATGATATCTGTTTTTGAAAACTTTGTGAGTTCTTATTAGATTATTAGCCTAGGTTACTATGTGATGCTCATGACAAACAAGTATAGATGAATCGCTGAATTGGAACTAAACATCTCATGTTTGTTTGTGAAAGATGGTTTGCTACCCGCAGTAGGCTTAAAATCTGATTTTGCCACAATCTAGTGGGCTTAACAAACAATTGATGAATTGCTCCAATTCAGATAACTCAACCTCCACCCACAGCATTCAAGGCGATTATATACATAAGCATTTAGCCTCATGGTAAGCATGCAATCATGGCAACACTCACACGCATGCAAGTATGCTAAAGCATAAAACTCACCTAGTACTCCAAGCCAAAACAAAAGCTCATTAGAAATCCATGCATGATCCTAGATGTCTTTGAAATGCCTAATGCAACACATGCAAAATGCAACTAAGATAGCAGTCTGCTATTCTAAATATGGCATATGAGATGCAACACTATCAAGTACTCAACTTGGAATTGAAATCTGATCACGGTTGTATGATGCCGAGGCAGAATGCGTGCAAAAGCAGATGAATGATGCAAACATCTTTGTCATCTTGTTATGCTAATTGAAATATGCCCTATATCTAACCATTCAAAGCGGGTAAATAAAAGGGAGAAAGAAATGGGGTTGGAAGACATACATCGCACTCACACACCCTTATTACATTTATGCCCTCGCATGATCGAATAAAATAATATCTGATCCGAATAAAAGAATATACAGTCGAATAAATATCTGATTTCTAATTAATTAACAAATTAATTACAAAAGAATTAAAGCGGGCGTGCAAGCCGGGCCTCGCTTCGATAGATGTTGTATGTTAGGTTTGCTTGGCGGAAATCACGAGATGCCCTAATTAGCCTCTGTTTGCCTTTGTTTCTCAAATTGCGTGCGGACTCAAAAAGTTGATTCTTCATTTTCTTTATGAGAGCGAGAAAAGGGCATAGCGGTGTATTTCACAAATATATGCATGTCTCGATCCTCGCGCCACCAATCACGCATATCGATGCATGATGGCCGAGGCGATTTGCACAACTCAATATTGGGATGAATACATATGAATGCTGAAAAATGGGATGCCTCGAAATGCGTGCTTGCAGACGCATAACCGAGGCGATGATGAAAGATGAAGGTCGGATAAAATCGAAGTGCCTCGAAGTGCGTGCCTGGTAGCATAAGCGCAAACCGATGCTGAAAGATGAAAAGTCGGATAAAACCGAAGTGCCTCGAAGTGCGTGCTCACGGGCGCGCAAACCGAGGCGATGATGAAAGATGAAAATCGGATAAAACCGAAGTGCCTCGAAGTGCGTGCCTGGTAGCGCAAACCGAGGGTGATGAAAGATGAAAAGTCGGATAAAACCGAAGTGCCTCGAAGTCGTGCCTGGTAGCGCCGCAAACCGGCGATGATGAAGGAATGAAAATCGGATAAGACCGAAGTGCCTCGAAAGCAGCGTGCCTGGTAGCGCAAACCGAGGCGATGATGAAAGAATGAAAATCGGATAAGGCCAGGCGTGCCTCGAAATGCGTGCCTGCGCACGAATCGAGGCGATGATGAAAGATGAAAGTCGGATAAAACCGAAGTGCCTCGAAGCGCGTGCCTGGTAGCGCCGCAAACCGAGGCGATGATGAATGAAAATCGGATAAAAGCGAAGTGCCTCGAAGTGCGTGCCGCAAAACCGAAAGGCGATGATGAAAGATGAAAATCGGATAAAACGAAGTGCCTCGAAGTGCGTGCCTGGTAGCAAACCGAGGCGATGATGAAAGATGAAAGTCGGATAAAACCGAAGTGCCTCGAAGTGCGTGCCTGGTAGCGCCGCAAACCGAGGCGATGATGAAAGATGAAAATCGGATAAAACCGAAGTGCCTCGAAACACGTGCCCACAGGCGCGCAAACCGAGGCGATGATGAAATGAAATGAAATGGCAAACGGAATGCAACGATGGGCTTACACCGACATGGGAGAGCCTCAGCTCACCCACGTAGGAGGCCGTCGGGTAAAAACAAAGCTGCCTCGAAACGCGTGCCCGCGGACACGCAAATCGAGGCAATGACGTAGAAGCATGAAAATGCAAATTGGGCTTATGCCAACATGAGATAGCCTCAGCCACGCTCACATAGGTCAGGAATGATAAGAATGAGGTGCCTCGAAGTGCGTGCCCATTGGCACGCAAAACCGAGGCAATGCAAAATGAATCTGAATGGCACGGGAAATGATATGCAAGCATGGTAATGGAATTTCAGCACCTAAATAAAGGGAAAACAGCCCGAAACAAATCGAAATGACACCCGAAGCATGCATTCATCCCGAAAATGTGAAATTAAGCCCCGAAATGGCCTATAGCCATGCTATACATGCAAAATATGATCATGGCAGAAAGAACAGTAGCAAGGCAGTCCCAAATATGGCATTTTTCAGTAACAAACATGGCCAAAATGCAAGCATAGATAGATCAACAATAGCATGCAAAGTTAGTGGCCAAAAGAGGAGTATTGAGACAAGTGACATATGCAAACCCCAAATGGACAAACTTTCTTCTACAACATTGAATATGAGCTAAAAATAGGCACAATTTCAGAAGATGACATCCTCAAAATCAGAATAAAATCATCCTAACAATTCCATGCAAAAATGGAGCTCAAAAGAGGCTATAACAAGAGTCATGCAAAGCAAGCACCAAATGACAAAATTTTATTCATGAAACATGTAAAGGGGGTCAAAATAAGACCCCTTTCAGTTCTGATCAAAGGCCAAAACCAAAAGCACAAGAGGCTACAAAACATGCAAGAATACGGTAAATTTGATGGATTTCAAAGGAAGTACCAAAAATATACACCAAATGGCTTAAGGCCCTCAACATAACATGAAAAGGAGACAAAAACAAGGCTATTTATAAGCCTGATGAAGGCTGAAATACGGAGCCAAGTAAGCCTAACAAAGCATGCAAGAATTAGGGCCTAAAGTGAATTTCCAAGAGAGGTGGTATATGGAATGGCCAAATGAGGTTGAGCCCTTCTACAATGTTGTAGAGGGGCTCAAAATAAGCACAAAACCAGTATGGGTCGGAGCCCCAAAAACAAAAGGAAATAGGCCTAAACTAGCATGCAAGATGATGGCATAAAAGCTAGATATTGAAACAAGTATATCATAGAAGCCTCAAATGAAGTTGAGCCCTTCTACAAAGTTGTAGAGGGGCTCAAAAAAAGCACAAAATCAGTAGGGGTCGGAGCCCCAATTCTCAACCAAATGGAGTATAGAAATGAATCAAGAAAAAGCCCTAAAAGTTGGTTTTGAGGACTTACCCTTGAAGACTTGTCTTTCTTTGATTCTTGGCTCTGATTTGTAGCTTCTCAACCTCTGAAATTCACCTCCTTGCTGCTGAAGTGATGGTAGGGATGGTGAGGCTAGGTGTTGATGAAGGAATGGCCTTGACACTTGAAGCTTTTTGGAGTTTAAAGCTTTGGAAATGGAGGATTTTGGAGGGTGATCTTGAGACAAAATTTTCTAACCTTGAAGAAGGAGGAGGGCCTTCAAATAGGCAAGAAATGGGGTGTAAAGGGAGGAAAGCACCAATCTTTCCCTCCGAATATCCCCGGATGCCGGGATATGTTGGAAGATATCCGACAATGGACAGTGGAAAGCAAGAATCTGGCCGGCCAGTAGTTTTTGCTCAAGGTGGCCACCATTTGGCCTTGACCACCACCATGGCCGGCCACCACCAAAAACCAACTTCAAAATTTCGGCCGACCACCATACAAGAGTGTCCTCCCAAGTGTGTAGGATAAGGCCCCAGGGTAGGAATCTGGCAACACTGAACCAGAAGTCACAACATAGAACTTGAAAGAGGCTCAAAATGAAATGCACCATTTCTGGCCGACCACCATGCCAAACGCTCCTCCCAGCTGTGTGGAACAAGCTTCCAACGTTGCAACTGGGCAACACTACAGCAGGAGCCACAACCTAGAGCTTGAAGGAGAGGCCCAAAATGAACTCCATAATTTCGGCCGACCAAGATACCAAAGGGTCCTCCTGGATGTCCCGATCACAGATATGTAACTTTGGTTGGAAGAAAATACCCCCAAGGTGTTCAACATTGGCGGAAGTGAGCAAAACGGCTCCGGAGGAAACCGTTATCTGGGATAATTGCTGGCCTCCCACCCCCAAAGGATCTTCGATGTTGAAACAGGTACCGCCAAGTTTGAAAAAAACTAATGAGAAATGAACGTTCGGGGCCAAAACCGAGCAAATCGGGATCCCGAAAATGGGCCAGTCTGGAAGTGGTGTTCGGCAAATGGGTATCTGCGACCCAGGTCCTCTCGAATGACAAAACAGAGGTACCGCCAAAAACCGGAGAAGATGGATGAAATGAATGCTCGGACCAAAACCGCCGGTTTGGGGTCCGAAACCCGCTTATGAGCACCTAAAGTGGCATACTGACCGGCGGTGGGCATCGGGGCCCTGTGGTTCCTCGAAATATTAAAAGCAGTCTCCGCCAAAACCGGAGAAGGCCGATGCAAAGAATGCTCGGGACCAAAACCGCTCGGTTTGGGGTCCGAAATGAATGGTCACGGCACCTAAGTGGTGTTCGCGAAGGGCATCGGGGCCCTGTTCCTCGAACACTAAAACAGAGGCACATGCCAAAAACCGGAGAACTCGGAGATGGTTGGGCGGTCCCGAGCCGAGGCACGCTCCGACGGTTCAAAACCGACGGCTCGAAATGGGCAAAATGGCCTCTGACCCGCTTAAACGTAGCTCACGGCCACCGGAGATAGTTCTACGGACTACCCTTCCCTCGAGAGAAAAGCAGAGAAAACCGAGCCTGGTTCGCAAACCGAGACAAGGTAGAGAAGATGGTTCGAAGTCCGGAGGCGGGGCACGGCCGTGACTCAGGACTTCAACAAGCACGATGCAATATCACCGGCGCCAACCGGTGACGCTCGAGTCTTAAGGTCGGTCAAAAATGGAGTGTCTCTGCTTGCCCTCTTTGACAGAACTCGGAAGTCAAGAAGTGACGGGAGTGAATGTCAAAGCCCAGAGACGACCCATTTTTGACAAGGCCGAAGACTTAGACAAACATACGAGATAAACAGAGATATGTGCCCACAGGCAGGGGCCAAATGCAAAGTGATAGGCGCGAAGCCAGATGATCATGCAAATGCAGCAAGCTGTAATGAAGCAGGTATTGACAAATAGATGCAACAGTTTTAAGCAAGAATGCAAAGCAAACAACTACATTTCATGCAGTTAGGAATGTGGAGAATCATTCAATTCCCGTCGCGTCTCACACGGAGAAGATACGATATTCAAGGCGATTCGTTCGTCGCATCTACCTCAAATGAACCGTACATACAATATCGTGCCTGCAAAATAGAGAAATGAAACAAGAACAATATGCCGACAACATATATTCTATGTGATTCCTATGATTCCAAAAGTTCGACACACACAAATCGGCGAATCTAATGCAACATAACGCGAGAAAAGATAATGCGCGACAACGCATGCTCAAGCATAGAAAGTTCGGTATATCAAGAAATCATGCATGATAATGCAAAACAATCACGAGAATGCGAATTAGGAGCCAAATAATGACAAATGAGCACAAATCAGGATGCCCGGTTGTTGCACAATAACGAGCTGGAAAATGCGCATTCCGGCGACGGCAACCCGATCGCGGCCTCTGATTTACATTCTGGAGAGGTCACGACGTGATTAAAATGGATACACTCCGATTTCGATGAATAACGATGAGACACATGTCAATAATTGCAATTAAAGTTTCAGCGGAGCAATTCGCGCCAGAAAGTGTACTTTTCTTCAACTTTTTCGGGTCCCGGGAGCTCCGATTTTCCTCAAAATTTGCAGAGAGGTAGGGGAGGGGGTGGGGGACATGGTCGGCCAGCCCATTGCCCTAGGAGAGGCCATCGGCCAGGGCCAAAAAGTAGAGGGGCCGGCCAGCCAGGTTAAAGCAGGGGCATTTTGGTCATTTTTGCATTTTCTATATATATGCACCTCCCTTGCCTCCGAAATCACACCCAAAGTTGCAAAACTTCTTCCTCTTGCTCTCTAGGCCACTTTCTCTCTCAGATCTGCATTTTATCTGGCGTCCTCTACCTCCTAAGTTGTTTCTGTGAAATCTTTCAGATTTAAGCACTTTGAAGCGACTAAATTTCGACTTTGGGGCTTCTCTTCTCATTTTCACCACTTGAGGTAATTTTGTTTCAATATTTGGAAAATTTTCCCGGGGGTTGACTTTTGTTGACTTTTTCATTTCCCGAGAGTTGACTTTTGTTGACTTTTTCCAATTTTGGCCCATTTTGCTCATTTTGCTCCTCTTTGCGATTTCTCGCAATGGCGGTCATTTTCCTCGACGGAGGTTTTCGGTCGGAGACGATTTTGACTTTATGGTATTCACGGGGTTCGCCCTTTCTTTCCGATCGATATGCTCCGTGGCTCATAGGCTTCATGAGCCACTTTCCGTCATTTTACCGATTTTAACGATCGAGCACTGGGGATCTTCTCTTCTGAGTCGAGCAGCACCTCTCCTATGATGCAGAGGTATTTTATTATCCGTGATCTTCGTGCATTCTCAGACTTTTGCCATGCTTAGACACACAGTTTAGCTTACGACACAGTACTTGTATTTTGAGCATGTGACTTAGCCACTTGAATTTCATGAACACTTGGCGCATTGAATAATTGTGAACGCACAGTGCACCTTAGTTAGAAATTTAACACACAGCTCCAACATTGATTCACTGAAGACACAGCCTGAAGTTGAAAATGAGCACACAGCACATACTGACCAAGAGTAGGACACGTAGTCTCCAAAACTCAGACTTTCTGAACACACAGCCCAGCTTGGAAGCGAACACACAGCCCACTGAGTAAAATTAGAGCACACAGCCCTAAACTTGAAGCAATCAACACATGTCCAGATTTGAAGTGAACACAACTAATCGACGTTGAGAAGAACACACTGTCCCATTTTGAAGTGAACACACAGTCCCCTGATGTTGAGAAGAACACACAGTCCCAATCTTGATGCAAACGACATTCCGCGATGTTAAGCGAGAACACGCAATCCCAATTGAAGCGAACACATGTACCCGATGTTGAGTAGAACACGTCCCGATTCGAACACACGTTTAATCGATGTTGAGTAGAACACACAGCCCCAAACTTGAAGCGAACGCATCCACTCGATGTTAAGGTAACACGCATCCCAATTTGAAGCGAACACACACTGATCGATGTTGAGTAGAACACGCGGGTCCCGATTGAAGCGAACACACAATTTAATCGATGTTGAGTAGAACACACATCCCAAACTTGAAGCGAACACACCCATCGATGTTGAGTAGAACACACCCCAAACTTGAAGCGAACGCACAAATTAATCGATGTTGAGTAGAACACACATCCCAAACTTGAAGCGTAACGCACATCCATCGATGTTGAGTAGAACACGCATCCGATTCAAGCGAACACACACCATCGATGTTGAGTAGAACACACACCCCAAACTCGTATGTAATCAAACTTTGAACACGCACCCCAAATACCAAATTTATCAACACGCAATTGCTTTTCACTTCATTTGCAATTTTCGCTTTTATTTGCACACACTCATTTTCACTTCATTTGTCGATCCATGCATTGATTCTAAATGCAGTTCGTTTCTGACAAAGGCGAGGATATGGCTCCGCCGCAAGGGAATGGTATTTTGAGCTCCTGTCAGTCCGGATTGGTCGATCTTGCAGATTTGGGCCATTCTCAGAGGGTTATCTCATGCCTCATTAGTAGGACCCTATTTGCTTTTTAGCAGAGAGGTGGTAGGACACTACCAATTCCTTCCATTTTTCTACGACGGGGGACATGACCATGACCCCGCTGGATTTCGCTATGCTCACCGGGCTAGACTTAGGCGGTAGGCCCATTCCCTATGACGAGGATATGGGCTAGTGGGAGGTCACTCGATGCATTTGTTGGGGACACACCACCAGAGACAGAGGTTCGGGAGAGTCCGATACTCGGTTTGTTTCCTATTTCCCGGCCACAGATGGAGCCCGAGACTCTGAGGAGGCGAGCAAGACGCCTGCGTGGTTTCTCATGTACCTCTCGACCACCTTGTTCGCCGACAGAGGGAACATGGTAGGGTTGTACTTACCGAGCCTAGTGGACCTATCACAGTGAGCCAAGATGATTGGGGCTACTGCCTGGCTACCCTTATCGCTACATGAGCGCAGCTTCGCACACGAGGACTTACTCGCGGCCACTGGAGAGCCCTGGAGGTACATTCCGTCCTCTTGATTTACATTTTGCCCTCATTACTTGTTCACCGCACACACGGCGACTTTGCATTCTCAGATTCTCGCTTTAGCACTTTGCACTCACACTATCGTTGCCTTTCTCACCGTGGGTGTATGTGTACTTCCACATTGGCCCGGAGATGGAGGTGGTGGGACCCCTATGACTCCATTTTCTTTTGATGTTTGAGGGCGAGCATCCGGCGAGGCCTCGAGAGACTCTCTCCTCTCTCGACGATACTTTGATACTGCTCGAGCGACAGAGGTATTGCTTGAACTCGCCTTTTATTTTTATCTTTGATCTACTCAGATATCCGATTGATTGATTTGTATATCGGGTTATCCACAGATCACCGCGCTTTGGGCGCCTTCGTGACGAGCCCGAGACTCAGACTCGAGCGCCGAGTTGTTGTCAGATAGATTCCTCGCCGAGGGACCAACAGGTTTGGTTCTCGGGGAACGCTTTTGCCGATATGGGAGGGCGATTCTCGTGACACTCGGCCAGGCCTCCACACCATGCGGATCGCCGATAGATTATCCCCGAGGAGGTCGGGCAAGATACGCAGGCAATGATGCTTTGTTGCATCATCTCGATGGGAACTATGCCACCTACCGCAAGATATATTTGATGCCCCGCTTGACGGAGGCGGGTCGCAGACGGAGTTCATCGCACCGCTTCGAAGTCGCTACCATGCTACGATATCCCTTCTAGCAGGCCGCAGATCCAGAGGTGGGGGCGCTCGATCCTCCGATCCTCCGCCTCTTGATCATCCAGGTATTACATGCCGATCGAGTTGACGAACCGGGCGATTTGGGGACGCCTTACCGTATTCCGCTAGAGCCTCCTCTCACCGATCACAGATATGTTAGAGACCCCGACTACCCAGATATGTTTTTCAATTTGATTTATCAATGATATTTGAACATTGATTCCATATCGATAGTTTTGCATTTGTATTCGCACTCCCCGTTGAATATACTGACGAAGCCGGGATGCTAGCCACATTCAAGGGCATGATCCTTCTGAGGGAGACGCAGATGAGCATCGTGGATGTAGAGGTACTCTTCATTTTCCTCAGATTAGCATGTTTCGATGCTACTTTAGCTTTAGACCTTCACCAGATTGATAGATCGCAGAGAGCACATCCGACACACACCCTTTTCACATTCTCGTGATTTACACCGCTTATGCTTGAACTGATGTATTGCACTTTGCATCTTCGTGATGCCTCCTCAGATATGCTTCATCACGGGCCAGGCCACCGGGGCCCTCTCAGAGAGGTCGAGGTGCTAGACCTACCCGAGGTACAGGGACTGGAGGAGCTGGGCCATCCAGATCTCATCGAGGAGCTGGCGAAGGAGGGTCGTCTCGCAGACGCAGGGCACCCATCGTCGAGGATGACGAGGAGGAGATCGCAGATCATGTGTCAGAGGCATCTCCTGGAGAGGGAGGCCCTGGTCTTGGTTCCAAGAGCGGCGACGAGCCTGAGGGGGATCCGGAGGATGACAGCTCCGATCCAGATAGTGATGATGACGTAGAGGTTATCCCGCAGAAAAGGATGAGGGGGCCTCCCCCTTCTCGCTCCCGAGGGCACTGATGTTATTTCCTTCTTTATTCTACTTTTTAGCTAGTAGTTTGTAGCACTTTGCACATTTGTTAGGCAGTTTTATTTTCTGTAAAACTTGTACCTTTATTTTTGTAAGACATGATGAAATGAAACAGCTTTTGAAAAGATGTTGTATTTGAAATTCTCAAAGATCGTGATCGCATTATTTTGCACAAAATGAAATTGAATGGAAATGCGCCTATGTATTTACCGTTAGGTAGGGAACCGACGCAACAAAGCAAAACAAAACGACTCACTAAGAAATAACACAGATCTTAGCGAAGTTTACAACTCGATAAACAAAGTACAATGATGTTAACGACTAATAGACAAGACTTAACAAAATTGTGTAATCAAAAAGTAACAACTCAAAACGCAAAACGCGACAAATGACAAACTTACAACTCGATAAGCAAAAACAACAACTCGATAAGCAAAAATATAACACGATGTACTTGGATGGACTATCCGATAATGGAGTGTATCCAAAATTGATAGGTTCGATGCCTTCTATCACGGAGACAACCGATTTGCAGGAGTCCACTATCGCTATAGGTAATGTTTCCCACCCAAGCTCACTTGTATTTGCTTACATCATCGACCCTGCCCGACTTTTCTCGCAAAACCCTTATCTTACTTTTCTCTCGCTGCTCATCTCTATTCTTTATTCTCTCATTTTTCATCCCTCCCCGGATATAGTTGATGGAGAAGTTGCAAGTTGTGGACTCAACGCAGTTAATGCTCCCGATGAGAGCCGGTGGTTCAAATGGATGCGAACTTGTCGCCAGATCGCATTGCATGGCGCCGCCTCGGCTTAATCTTTTCGATGAGTTACAAGTTCCGTGATACCGATCCGCCTCGACGGGCTTGACTCACCATATATTTTATCTCCCATTCCGCACTCGCTGCTCGGTCATACAAGTTGGGCCTAAGTTGGCATCGAAGCTTTGACTAGCTCGAGGGGCGCAGGACGCCGACCAGACTATGCCCCAGATTTATTGCTTTATTAGTACTTTCAAAGTTTTCTATGAGTGTAATGAAAACAACTTCAATTGTATGCAAGAGCAAAAGACCTCTGCTTTTGGAATGAATGAAATTGAAAGTGCTGGTACTGAAAATTCTCCGCGTTTGGTCGGAAATGGGCTTGGTAGTGAAAAGATTAGTTTGAAGCAAGTCAACTTTTTATGAAAACTGTTCAAAACTATTTTCGATATGGATCGAATCGACACGCCAAATCAATCGAGATGCACAACCCCGAATCCTAGCAACTGGAAAGTTGCCCCTAGTTTGAAAAAGGGCCTCAGCCATTCAATAGCAACGGAAAGTTGCCCCTAGTCTGGATGACATCGGAACACTCCATTGCAACGGAAAGTTGCCCCTAGTTTGAATAGCACTGTACCGGAGATCGTAGTGAATGCTGATGAATAAAGATGACTGAGGTGATCAAAATGGACTAAGTTGATCGGGGAAAAGATTATGACTGAACTTCAAGATGAAGCT
Organism: Camellia lanceoleosa; assembly: GCA_025200525.1. Lineage (NCBI taxonomy): Eukaryota > Viridiplantae > Streptophyta > Magnoliopsida > Ericales > Theaceae > Camellia > Camellia lanceoleosa. Next base: position 121,774 of record JANUSC010000408.1, read on the forward strand.
GCCTACGTATCCCAAAGATGGGAATCAAGTCTTACGAGTTCGTGCTTAGCTCAGTTCGCCGAGTGTTTTTGCTCTCCTTTGCGCCTAACTTTTGCCAAGGCCGCCTTTTGGGTTTTCAACCTTATGAGCCCGCTTTTATAATTTTCAAATTTTCTATGCTCGAAGTTTTGCCTAGGTCGCCTTTTTTCGGTTTTCGCCCAATGAGCCTCTCAAGGGTAGTATTTCTTCAACTTGTCCATATTGATCGGTTGGGAAAACTCCAAGCCATCTAGATCCATCGTAACCACGCCTCCACCTCGACTGCATTGACTTGATGATGTAGGACCACCAATTGGTCCGAACTTGCCCCTTGGGTCGTGGATGGGAGCTCGGTTGTCCTCGAGCACCAAATCTCCTTCTTTCAAGTTCTCGGACTTAACCTTCTTGTTAAAAGCTCGGCGATTCTGCTGATAACCCCGAACGTGGTACGCTTTCAATCTCCTTTCATCAAAGAGCATGAGTTCTTCAAATCTATTCTCACGCTAACTGCAGCTTCGCCATCCGCACTCGCCAATACTCAATGACGAACCTCAATCTCGATAGGTAGAACGGCCTCCATCCCGTAGACTAATGAATACGAGTCGCCCCAAGAGAAGTCCTAATTGAAGTCCTCAGAGCCCCAGAGCAAATGGCAACTATCCGCCAGCCCGATAGGTTTCCACCATCTTCGTAGTATGCGCTGATGTTTGTTACGGCCTCAATCGCCTGCTGGTTTGCGCCGTAAGTAGACGACTTATGAAAAGCCACGTTGTATTTCTCCAACAAGTCAATCACCTCCTTGAAGTGGGAACCATTGTCCGAGACTATTTCATTCGGACTCAGAGCTGCAGATGATGTTGTTTCGATGAATTTTGCAACGGTGAAGCTTTCAACACCGCATAAGATTGGGCCTCAACCCACTTTGTGAAGTAATCTATCGCTACGAGGATGAACTCATGCCCATTTGACCCTTTCGGCGTGACGCCCAATTACATCAATTCCCCGCATCAAAAAGGCCATGGCGGTCATGTTGTACATTTTGACGGCGGGATGTTCATGCGATTCGCATGAATCGACATTTGTGGCATCGCCGATTTAAACCGATACAATCCTCCTCCATGGTGGACCAATAATAACCTTGCCTAAGGATCTTTCTAGCCAACATCACCCCATTCATATGTGCACCGTGATTCACCCCGTGGATGGCTTCCATCGACGCTTGGACTCTTCAAAGATCAACACACAATTTATGCATTCAGATGACCTCTTCTATACGCTTTACCCCGCAGATGATGAACCGGATCGACATTCTTCTCGATTGCCCTCTTGTCTTTGGCATTTACCCCTAGCGGTATGTTTCGCTTCCAAAAAGTTCCGTATGTCGTACCAGGGTGTTCGTTCCGAACTTCATCTATGGCCGCAATCGACTCATAAAGGCAAAGTAATTTCGTCGATAATGACTGGACGATTCGACTCCACGGGATGTCTATCATGGATGATAGAGTTGCTAAAGCGCCCGAACTTGTTGTTCTCTTAGTAGATGAGTAAAACTTAACTTTTCAAACCGAGGAATCAAGAAATCCAAGGTTTGGTGATACATCATCATATTTTCTTCTTTTACTTTCCATTTCCTTTAGCTTGAGACACAACAAGATTTGAATTCGATGACGCCCAAATTGCCTTGCCCCTAATTCCGTGGTCGCCTATACCAAGAATGCACGCCAGATTCTCGCTTTGTTATTTGAGACTTTGAAACGAGTTTGAAGGCTAGAGGATACGGAATTGTCGTGCTATCAAGAACACTCCTATCCCATACCCATGTTGATTTGACGCCCGTCAAAGTACATTGTCCAACTTTCCTCGCCGATATGCGTAATTGTTCATCTCGGGAATAGGTATCAATCGCTTCATCCTCAACCGATGGTCGGCAAGGAACTCGCTATCGCTTCCGCTTCTTTACCGACTTGGCGCGGCCACATATGTAAGATCAAATTGAGAGCAACAAGAACCAACGAGCTAGCCTACCCGTAGCGCCGGTTTCTAAAAGATATTTGATGGGATCAAGTCGCGAAACCAAAGATACAGAGTGAGCTAACAGGTAGTGGCGCAGGTTCCTGGTACCCCATACCAGAGCTAGACAAGCTTTTTCCAAATGGGCGATACCGGTCTCATACTCTAGCATTTTCTTGCTCAAATAGTAGATGGCTTTTCCACCCTATCTTCTCGATTCTTGTGCAAGCATGCACTTCATCGTGGTCTCAACATCGACAGTACAAAATCAACGGTTTCGACTCGTGGTGATAAACGGGTGGGTTCTCAGAGATATTCTTTAACTGCTCAAATGCAATTTTGGCACCCGCCCCATTGAATTTCTTTTTTCTTCGTAAGACCAAAAGTGGTTCACAAGTCAAGGTTAGTTTTGAAATAAACCGCCTTATGAATTGCACTTTACCCGTAAAGCCTCGCACCTCTTTTTCGCCTTTGGTGGTGGCATTTCTAAGATGGCCTTGATTTTGGAAGGGTCGACTCGATGCCCCTTTGTGTAATCGAAACCCCAAAGATTTTTCCCGCCAGAACACCAAACGACATTTCGAGGGTTTAACCGCAACTCAATTCTCATCCTTTGAAAACTTGTAAAGGCGTGTAGTGGCCCTCTTTCTTTGGACTTGACAATCATGTCGCCCACGACACCTCAACCTCTTTGTGGATCATATCATGTAGTATTGTGGTCGCGTCTGATAAGTAGCCCCAAAGATTTTCAACCCAAACGGCATGACCCGATAGCAGATGTTCTACGGGTGGTGAATGCGCTTTTCTCCGCCCTCTGGTGCCATCACAATCTGGTTATAGCCCGAGAAGCCATCCATGAACGAGAGCAAGATGCCCCGCCAGAAAGTCCACTAGCTCATCAATGTGTGGCAGGAAAGTCGCCCTTCGGACCGCTCTAAACTCAAGTTCACGCACACCGGATCTTGCCATCTTTCTTCTAAGACCGCACTATGTTGGCCAACCAAGGGATATTCTCGATACCAGCAGAAGCCCACAATTTGCTTGGTGACCTTTCTTTGATCTTGAGAGCCCAATCCGGCGATCCTTCCGAAGCTTCGCTGATAGGTCGGCCTCGTGGTCAAGGGGATCCATGTCAGCATAATCTCGTGATCGATTCTGCATGTCTTCGAGGGACCACGCGAAAACATCTTTTGAAATCTTTAATAAAGCGACTTGCCGCTTCCGAAGACAACGGACCCGACCGACCACCATGGGTCCTCCTCAAGACTAATATTCACGTAAATGATTTCATCCGTAAGGGTTTAACAAACCTCTTGCTCTTGCTCAATTAGTCGCTAGAAAACCGAGGAACTTCGCCCTCGCTGCTTTGATCAAAATTTTGAAAGTCCGATTTAAACAATAAATTAGGGGCACGTAAAAGTACTCGAAACCACATTCACCTCATTCTCATTAAGTTCATCCAAATCGCCGATTCATCTACAACAGACTCAAATAAAAAGGAAAAGACGACCGACAAGACTCAGCATCCGGTTAACATCCCAGAGTACACTCAGACTCGACTTACCGAGCCGAACCCCGATTCCACTCAAGACTTCGGTGGAATCAGATTCCGGCCACACCGACCCGAATCGCTGGATAAGAATCCTCCTCGCATCGCCAAATGAGAGAGGGTGCGATCGACAAGCCCAAGATAGTCATTGGTTGGCCCGCAACCGTTTATTTCCAATCACGCGAAACCGCGACGTTATTCCCCTGCAACTCGGGTCGATCGGAGGATCAGAGGAGACATGCCATAATACCCCATTTCCAATTCAGCCCTCGTGATCCTCAGATTCTCGCTTCAATCTCGCTTATTGGGTCTCGCTCACGCAAGAACGCTATCCCGGCCAGTTGCAGTCAAGAAGATTTCAAACTGGCACGCGCTTCTCCGCTGCTCAACCATGGTTCGAAGCCGCAAAATGGAAAATCTTTCTCCTGACGAAGCGTCTGCTCAAGGTACAGATGGGCCTATGCATTAGATCAAAAGGCTTCCCCGCTGCCGCCCCGCCGCCATTTCCTTTCCTTTTCCACTTCTTTGGTGGCGATAACCCAATCCAAAGGTATGTGGGATTATGTGGCACTTCGCCAACGCAAAGAACGCCTTTTCCGCCGCTTCTTCCCAATCCCATCCTGGATATGTCAGAGCTTGTTCATGAGGTAGACGGCTTGAGCGCCGACATACAAACCCTCATTCACGTACCATAATGTTTTGTACCACCTGGCCTCACCAAAGTAAATCCCGACATAAACATGTCCTCCATGCCGTGTTCAATCTCCAGATCGGCGAGATATCTCCCATAGGAGGGGATGGATTGATGAGTTCCCAAAAACAATGGCTACTCCCTTTCCATAGGGGTATTTCACCATTTGATGCAGTAGTAGATGAAACGGCTTTCACCGATGCAACCTGTGGTCGCCCTAAAAGCATGTTGAAAGATGCAGGACCTCCAAGACATGAAAATCTATTTCTGTTGTCGTGCCCAATCTTGGTTTGATTTTCACCGTCCCCAAGACATCCCTCGCTAGGCTATCATATGCCTGATTACTTGAGTAGTCTGTGAAGTCCGCAGCGTTTAACCCAATTGCATACGCCTGCTCGCCGGACAGACATTGATAATCTGACGGTGTCAACAAGCACCACCGAATCCATTTGTCCTTGCATTCTACGTAGATGTAGAGAGGTCTGCGATGATCCACGCCTCAGCGGCAATTCTTTTGTCCGTGAAGGCCAATGCCGGGGAACCTCCTCCCGGAAGACCAAACCAACTAGTTGTTCCGGCCAGAGTTTCGATGGAAAGTTTCGTCATCCATGGCGAGATAAGACACGCCGTGCACTCGGCCATACAAGGGCCCCAAATGGAGATGTTCCTTGTATTTTCTTTAGGCCGCCCAAGACATTCTCTTCTTCCGCTTTGCTTTCTTCGCTTCTCGCTTCCTTATCTTTCCTCGATGCCTCAAGTTGATCAAGGTGTGGGGCTTGAAATACCGCCCACTTAGTCATGTGGTCTACCTCCTCGAGGTACTGTGTATCGTCCGGTTGGCCACCGCCTGCTTCTCGGCCTGTGGCAAGATATAAGTCGCCATCTTCCCACCACATTCCATTAGCGCTCTAGCAAGCATCCGTCCTGCTCGCTTGTTTGTGCTCTCGCATTCCATTCCTCATGCTCACAAAGATGTTCAGCCTTCGTGCCAAAGACTCTCAACTTCCTCATGGTTCTTTGCTTTTCTGGCTCTCTCAGAGTCCCATTTTTCTTGTTCCTCCAAAGAACAACCGTAAGGTTCTCAAAATGTTTCGTTTGAGCGAAATTCTTCATCGCGCCTCCTAAGAATGTCGATCCTCGCCCTTACCACAAATGGTACAATATCAGTCGATCATCCAACCACCCGACGACTTCGGCCGACCTCATCTTCGAACCGCTAATCGATGCATCCCGATTCTCGCCAGAGGATTGAAGGTTGGCGGTCCTTTTCCACAGCCAAATCATCCCGCCGATTCAAGCTTGTCCCCGATCATACACAACTCACCTCTTCCGACAACCCCATACTTAGCTTAGACCGCTCATCGACAAGATATATCCACTGGATCATAAGCTCGCCACTGAATTTCAGATAGCTCCACCCAGATTCAACAGCTTCGCTTCTCCTCGTAGCCGCCTGCCCATCTTCGTGGTCACCACCTTTTGGCTCAAAGTTGGGCTGGGAGGTGTCCAACACGCAAGTCAAGGTTGCCGGAAGGACCACCGCTTGATAGGTGGGAGGAGTTATGTAGATACCGATCGTAGATACGCCTCAAAGGCGGATAAGGTTGACTCTTTTTGGTGGATCTTGGTTGTGTTTGGGGAGTGGGTTGTTTGTGACGCGGGTCCTTGAGGAGGTAGAATGATGTTCTTGTCAATGAGGTCCCGATCTCATGACGCAGCTCTAACATTGGTCGGTGTCATGACCATGCCGCTGTGGTATTGGCAATATTTGGTCGGTTATGGGAAGGGGGAGTGGATTCGCAGAGGTCTCTTCCAAGGGTTTCAGTGCCTTCGACTAGAACCCCGAGGACTTTAGACAAAGGCATATAGAGTGGGGAGAAGGTCTGCTGACCCTCGGGTTGGTATCTTGAAGCTTGGTTACCGCCTCCCAGAGGCATCGTAAAAAGGTGTGGCCGCCATGCCTTGGTTGGGAAGGGGATTGTGGTGACCATTCCGACCTCCGGTTTTGTATTGGCAGAGCCACCGGCCCGCATTGGTATTCCGATTAAATGTTCTTCGGCCGATCCCGATCTTGGTCAAACAGACTTCGTTTATTGCATCCTCTATCAGCATCCCCATATCATGCGATCGCGAATGTGGAAAAGGGATCAAAATCATCTTCTTCATTAATGCCCGGAGATTACGCGACAATCATCCGAATTTGATCTCTATCGCTGGCCTCAAGGTCATCATCGATGCCTTGGCTCTCCACCGTGACGAATCGTAAAAGACTCTTTAGGCTCGCCGTCGCCGCCTCGAGATCAAGAGTCGTGACCTCGACGGCGGTTGTATGAATATTGTGCAAGGAAGGCCTCACCATCTCATCCCAGCTTTGTTTTCACATCATCATCGAAGTTTGAGTACCAAGTGATGCCACACCCGGCTGTGGTTCGACCAACAAAGAAAGCTTTTATGGTCAAGTTAGGCCCATTGGTCTTAAGACGCCCGAGAATAGCCTGAGGTGGACTATAGGATCCTCGCACTCCATCAAAGCGATCGATCTGGGGCATTTTAAATTGTCGGGCAGAGTCACGGCCACATCAAGATAGCCGCCTTCAATATTTGGGATGGCCTTCGCCTTGAGACTTCTTAAAGAGCTTCTCCAACTTGCTCAATTTCAGTCGTTCGTCTACCTCGAACTCAAATGGAGAGTCCGGTGCTTAGGGGTATGTTTTGGACAGGTAGAAGCGAAGTGAGCCACTGCTGGATGACCGTGTCCTCTTGAACGCTTGGGGTTTGGCACGTTCTGCTGATTCGGAGGGTATTCTCGCAGCCGGCATTTTGAGGGTTTGAGGCATTCTCGCCACAGTAGTTGTTCGTAATGGGGCCGGTGGAGGAGGAACCGATTTGAAGCGACGCCGCTCGGCTGTTGTAATATGGTGATCAACTCAGATCGCTGGGCCATGACAAATGCCGTTGTCCGGAAAATTTCGGGCGGATAGCATCATCTTTGCATTTGCTTCATGTTTTCAACCATCCGGGCGATCATCGCCTATTGTTGGGTTCATTGTTCCATCGAAAAATCGCAAGGGTGTTCTATAGCGTAAATGGGAATCTCAACCCGACTATCTGCCTCAAAGTAGACTGCATCAATAATCTCGCTCGATGGATCGCGCTTCTGCCTCCTTCTAAAACCGGGGTAGTGAATGGAACCGATGTCCGCCAACCAGATCCCTGACGGTTGAGTCACGACCTCGGTCCGTGATTGCTGGGGGTATCGACGGTTCGAAGCAATTAGCACAAACCCGTCCTAGCAAAAAGGATAAATAAAGCTTAAAAGGAAATAAATAACTGTAAATAAAACGGGCAAAGATAACGGCTTAAATCGAATACACCACACATATACAAACTAAATAAAACGGCAAAGATAACGGCTTAAATTGAATACACCACACACAACTGGTATACAACAACACACAAGTAAGTCGCTATACACCGCCTCAACATCGTCAATATTCTCAGATCGTTTCGATAAATCAATCGATATCCGCGACAACCGATTCTCAAACATCGATAATGCCCAGTTCGATTCCCAAATTCAAAATCGATGCCCGCAGTTCGATGCCCAAACTTAAACCGATACATGCATTCCTGAGAGGCACACTCTAACAAGCACATAGCGTGATAAGTGAGAGCCAAAACACCCCTATGTTGGGGTAGGGTTTCCGCCCTATTTTGTCAAGAGCTAGGGTTTCACTACGCACCTGCGGCTTCAAACAACCTATAAACGGGAAGCAACCTCCTAGTTTGGAATGGTCACTATGGATCCGAATATGCACTAGGTCGAATGGTCAAGGGTGCCGGTAAAACGGGGTTTGTGTTCTACATCGCAGAGTCAGAATCGCAAGCCTTATGGACATGCCTTGACAAGACAAGCCTCCGGCAAACCGCTCAGGAATAGCAGATGGCAAACACGGTGTCCTAGGCGCACCAATGCAAAGAAGCACACAAGTGTAGTCAAAAACAGATATCACGAGTTCGAGTTAAGTTCTCTAAATCCCAAAGAGTCGCTAAATCAGAATAACGCCATGGGCCCTCGCCATACTGACTCGATTTTTGTTGTGGTTCTCAATCTCGAACCAAAGAGTCCAAATCCGCAAATCGCTTTGAAGAAAAATGATTTTTGGAAAGAAGTGCCAAACATGGACCATGCTTGCGCATAACAGAGTCGCCACCCAAATATTTTAAAATGGGAAATTTAGAAACCTCGACTGGTGCCAAAAGGCCACGCGTCATTATCACCAAAGTTGGCTCGAACTTGGGTACGATTAGGGAAGGTCACATCGCGAGCATTCCTCTCACGGTCAAAGACCGCCTCTACTAACCATGATATCTGCTTTTGAAAACTTTGTGAGTCCTTATTCATTATTAGCCTAGGTTACTATGTGATGCTCAAGAAACAAGTATAGATCAATCGCCTCAATTGGAACTAAACATCTCATGTTTGTTTGTGAAAGATGGTTTGCTACCCGCAGTAGGCTTAAAATACGATTTTGCCACAATCTAGTGGGCTTAACAAACAATTGATGAATTGCCCAATTCAGATAACTCAACCTCCACCCACAGCATTCAAGGCGCTTATATCACATAAGCATTTAGCCTCATGGTAAGCATGCAATCATGGCAACACTCACGCATGCAAGTATGCTAAAGCATAAAACTCACCTAGTACTCAAGCCAAAACAAAAGCTCATTAGAAATCCATGCATGATCCTAGATGTGTCAAATGCCTAATGCAACACATGCAAATGCAACTAAGATAGCAGCTCGCTATTCTAAATATGGCATATGAGATGCAACAGCCATCAAGTACTCAACTTGGAATTGAAATACGATGTAGCTAGTATGATGCGCCGAGTCATATGCAAAAATGATGAATGATGCAAACATGTCACACATCAGAGCAAGCTAATTGAAATATGCCCTATATCTAACCATCCAAAGCGGTAAATAAAAGGAGAAAGAAATGGGGTTAAGACATACATCACACTCACACACCCTTATTACATTTATGCCCTCAAGAGGGTCCGAATAAATAATAATACGCATTCAATAAAAGAATATACAACCGAAATAAATATACAAATTCTAATTAATTAACAAATGAATTACAAAAGAATTAAATCGCATGCAAGCCGATCGCCTCGCCTCGATAGATGATGTATGTTGGTCGCTTGGCGCGAAATCCGGAATGCCCTGATTAGCCTCGCTTGTAATTTTCTCAAATGCGTACCTTCGAAAAAGTTGTTGATTGTTGATTTTGCCGCAACAGAGCGTGAAAAGGGCATAGCAATGTATTTCACAAATATATGCATGCCTCGATCTCGTGGCCACCAATCACGATACCGATGCATGATGGCAGAGGAACCGATTGCACAACTCAATATGGGGATGAATGCTACAACAAAGCTTAACTCCATCATGGGTAATCCGGAGTGTCGATGATGGGAATTGAGACACTCTTCGCCGCCGAGTACGTATCGTACTGCTTCGCGTAATATGCATGATATGCATGAAATGCAACTAATATACAACCTAGCATGCACGATGCTATGAAATGATGGGCTTATACCAACATGAGAGAGCCTCACCACACTCATAGGATGCCTGGAAGACAAGAATGAGGTGATGATGAGATATAAACCGGATAAAACAGAAGTGTCTCAAATGCGTGCACACCGGCACGTTAAACCGAGACGAGGCATACGTAATGTCAATCGGATAAAATAGAATGTGCAAGCGAAATGAACGCGTGCACACGGCACGCAAACCGAGGCGATGATGCATACGCAAAATCGGATAAAACCGGTGCCTTGAAATGCGTGCACACGACACGCAAACCGAGGCGGCGATGTGAATGCAAAATCGATAAAACCGGCGTTTCGAAATGCGTGCACGGACACGCAAACCGAGGCGATGATGAAAGAATGAAAATCGATAAACCGGCAGCCAAACGCGTGCCCACAGCGCAAACCGAGGCGATGACGAAATGAAAATCGGATAAAACCGGTGCCAAACGCGCCTGGCTGCGCCGCAAACCGAGGCGACGATGAAAGAATGAAAATCGATAAAACTGGCGTTCAAACGCTGCGTCCAAAAGCGCGTAAACCGAGGCGATGATGAAAGAATGAAAATCGATAAAACCGGCAGCCAAACGCTGCGTGCCAGTGCGCAAACCGAGGCGATGATGAAAGATGAAAATCGGATAAATCGGTGCCTCGGGCGCGTGCCTGGCCGCAAACCGAGGCGATGATGAAAGATGAAAATCGATAAACCGGTGCCTCAAACGCGTGCCCGCCCACAAAGCGCGCAAACCGAGGCGATGATGAAGAATGAAATCGGATAAACCGGTGCCTCAAACGCGTGCGCTGTGTGCGCAAACCGAGGCGATGATGAAATGAGACGAAATGGCATACGGAATGCAACGATGGACTTACACCGACATGGAGAGCCTCACCACCACATAGGAGGCCGGTAAATAAAAAGCCGAAACGCTGTTCGCGGATACGCTAAATCGAGGCAATGATGTAGAAGCATGAAAATGCACATTGGGCTTACGCCGATATGAGAGGGCCTCAACCACACTCACATAGGCCGCCGAATGAAAGAATGAGGTGTTTAAATGCGCCCATTGGCACGCAAACCGAGGCAATGCAAAAGAGATGCAAATGGCATGAGAAATGGTATGCAAGCATGGAAATGGAATTTCAGCACCTAAATAAAGGGGAAAACAGCCCCGAAACAATTCGAAATAACACTCGAAGCATGCATTCATCCTAAAATGTGAAATTAAGCCCCGAAATGGCCTATAGCCATGCTATACATGCAAAATATGATCATGGAAGCAAGAACAGTAGCAAGGCAGTCCCAAATATGGCATTTTTTCAGTAACAAACTTGGCCAAAATGCAAGCATAGATAGATCAACAATAGCATGCAAAATTAATGGCCAAAAGAGGGGTATTGAGACAAGTGATATATGCAAACCCCAGATGGACAAACTTTCTTCTACAATATTGAAGATGAGATAAAAATAAGCACAATTACAGAAGATGACATCCTCAAAATCAGAATACAAACATGCTATAAAATCCATGCAAAGTAGGCTTCCAAATAGGCTATATCATGAGACATGCAATGCACACACCAAATGACAAAAATTTCTTCATGAAATATGTAAAGGAGGTCAAACTAAGACTAAAACCAGTAGGGGTCGAAGTCCCAAAAACAAACACAAATAGGTCAAAAATTGCATGCAAAAAGGCCACACTTGATGAAATTTGAAGGAGGTGGTATACACAAGCACCAAATGGGGTTGAGCCTCTCTACAATGTTGTAGAGGGGCTCAAAATAAGCACAAAACCAGTAGGGGTCGGACCCCTAAAAACAAAAGGAAATAGGCCTAAACTAGCATGCAAGATATTGGCATAAAAGCTAGGTATTGAAACAAGTATATCATAGAAGCATCAAATGAAGTTGAGCCCTTCTACAAAGTTGTAGAGGGGCTCAAAAAAAACACAAAAGCAGTAGGGGTCGGAGCCCCAATTCTCGACCAATTAGAGTATAAAATTGAACCAAGAAAAAGCCCTAAAAGTTGGTTTTGAATACTCACCTCAAGACTTGTCTTTCTTGCTCCTTGGCTTTGATTTGTAGCTTCTCAACCTCTGAAATTCACCTCCTTGCTGCTGAAATGATGGTAGGGATGGTGAGGCTAGGTGTTGATGAAGGAATGGCCTTGACACTTGAAGCTTTTTTGGAGTTTAAAGCTTTGGAAATGGAGGATTTTGGAGGGGTGATCTTGAGACAAGTTTTTCCAACCTTGAAGAAGGAGGGGAAGGGGCCTTCAAATAGGCAAGAAATGGGGTGTAAAAGGGGAGGGAAAGCACCCAATCTTTCCCTCCCGAAATATCCCCCGGATGAGGGAGACACTTTGAAAAGCAGCTGGACAGCTGGAACAGGCTGGAAAGCAGAAGTCTGTCGGCCTGTAACTTTAGGGAGGTGGCCACCACTCCATCATGGCCGGCCACACCCCAAAAATGAAGTGTAAAATCTCCGGCCGACCACCATACACAAGTGTCCTCCCATGTGTAGAATAAGGCCCTGTGGGAATTTGGCAACACCGAACCAGAGCCACAACATAGAGCATGAAGAAGAGCCCCAAAAATGAAAGGCACAATTCGTGGCCGACCACCATACCAAAGTGTCCTCCTAGATGTGTGCAACAAGGTACCAAGGCCGGAAATTGGCAACACTGAAGCATGAGCCACAACATAGAGCTTGAAGGAGAGGCCCAAAAATGAAACTCACAAGCTTCGCCGACTAAGAGCTGGTAGGTCCTCCTGTGTCCCTCATCACGATATGTAGCTTTCCTCAAGAAAATACCCCTAGGGTGTTCAACATTGGCCCGGAAGTGAGCAAAACGGGCGTCGGAAGAGCGAAACTGAGTATCTGGGATAATTGCTGGCCTCCCACCCCCCAGTGACCTTCCTGGTATTGAAACAGAGATACCTGCCAAGTTTGAACAAAAACTAATGAGAAATGAACGCTCGGGGCCAAAACCGAGCGAATCGGGATCCCGAAAATGGGCTGCAGGTGCCAGAAGCGGTGTTCGGCAGCGAAGTGGGCATCTGTGACCCCAGTGTCCCTAGGAATGACAAAACAGAGGTTCCTGCCAAAAACCGGAGAAATCTATAAAATGAATGCTCGGGCCAAAACTGCGAGGTTCGGGGCAAAACCGCCTGTGCACCTAAGTGGCATACGCCACGGCGGGCATCGGGGCACCAGGTTCCTCGAAATGATAAAACAGAGGTTCCTGCCAGAAACCGGAGAAAGCGGATGCGAAATGAATGCTCGGGGCCCAAATCACGCAGTCCGGTCGAAATGGGTCGCCGCACCAGTGGTGTTCGCCTGTCAAGGGCATCAGGGCCCAAGTTCCTGACCATTAAACCAGAGGTCTCTGCCAAAAACCGGAGGAGTCGGAGATGGTTGGGAGGTCCCGAGCCGAGGCATACGGCCTGACGGCTCCGAAAACCGGGAACCGGGCTCCGAAACGGGCAAAATGACCTACGGCCACGAAAAGTAGCTCACGGCCACCGGGAGATAGTCTACAGGACCACTCCCTTCCCTCGGGAAAGAAAACAGAGAAAATCGAGCCTGGTTCGCAAACCGAGACAAGGTAGAGAAGATGGTTCGGAAGTCCGGAGGCAGGGCGCGCGGCCACGACTCTGAGACTTCGGAATGAGCACAGTATGCAACATCACCGAGAGCTCAAACGGCGACGTCTGAGTCTTAAGGTCGGTCAAAAATGGGGTGTCTACACACTACCATCGGCTATTTTTACCAAGAACCGAAGGCTCGACACCTAATCGCATCTGCTTCTACACCCCCTACCCAGATTCACCAAGTATTCATCTTTTCGCAAACAGATACATTTCCAAAACATTTCTCAAAAACAAATACATTTCCAATGAAATGAATGTAATGCAATGTCCAATGCAACAAATGAGAAATGTGGTTCGATTTACCTAAGTCGCATGCCTTTCTACAGCAATCATGGATATCCTCCTCCAATAGCCCAAAACAGATATTTCTAAAAAGATATTTAAACAATTAAATTCTAAAAATTCCGATAAATACAATATATTCCACATCTCATCAAATACGAACAACTACACTAGTTTTCATATCATAATCACGTCCGGTAACCTCTCAAGGTCTATTTCTAACCGTGTCAATTTTATTCCAACAGATATATTAAGCAAAATAATACCGTTAATGCCCAAGAAAACATCATTTTCTTTCCAAACTCATTCCCCAAGCATTATTCAACTATGAAATTCTATTTTGATCAAAAGCCCCAAAAGTTAAACGTAATTCATTTGTTTTATTTAAAAATGCTCATTTGGTTGCAAAACAGAAAAAATTTCAACACCGATCGAATCGAAATCCGTTTTGTTCAAATTTAAAACATAGGTGTTTCATAACCTTACAAACATATTCTAAGTTTACACTTTCGCAATTTGGGCATCAACTCTTTATTTTTCTCAAAAAAAAAATTTTAAGCAAATAAATCACAAATTTTTCAAAAATTCTAATTAAATTATATACAACTCTAAACCCATATAATCAAGTAAAAGTACATAAAGAAGTGTAGAAAAAATCCCTACCTCGAGCCAAGAAGCTTTCAAATTTTCGACAATGTAAATTAAATTTTTTGGAACTAAACAACGCCTTTTTGCCCTCTACATTTTGATCCAAAGCACTAGGGGTCAAAAATGACTTACACTAGATCAAACCCAAGAAAACCAACTTAGAACCCTTTTTTCTTTCTTTTTCACGGCAAGACCTCCCAAGAACTCCCAAAAGTTGAATAAAAATCCTTTTAGTTACTTTTATAGATATTTCCTAAACAAATATCTAATTAAACAAATATCTAACTATATATATACACATATATATATATATATATATATATATAAATTTAAAAATACATTTCAACATCTTTAATGATAAAAGTGAATATAATATTTTCTCACCACAAAATATATTTCGTTTAATGGTACACACCGTAAATATTCACAACTCTTTTATGGTAATCTAATAATAATAATAAAACCACAACAATATTACATGGTTACTAACGGGTCACGATTCAATCAATTGGGTCCAAAATGAATGGAGTTTAATAATTTAAAATAAATCTCCAACTGAGATTAAAGTATAAATTCAATTTGATTCAATTCATTACACTAGTGACAATCACTTGTTGCTCGACAACGAAATCACTGGCAACATCTTTCTCTTTAACTCATAGCTTTTCCATTTACTCGCTAGTTCATCTCTGGTTTTAATTTTATAATTTTACTCCTTTAGTAGAAATTTCACCTTGTTACTAATATTATGGTTAAATTTTACTATTTAAAGATAATGAAATTTTACTAGTTAAAGACAATGAAATAATTGTTACTATCAACTTTTAATTGCACAATATTAAAATTTTAGTAATTTAATATTTTAGAATTAATTAGACAACAAAATAATTAAAAATTAAATAAAATCATCTTTAACTAATTAAAATCTAGACAATCACTTGTTATTCAACAATGAAGCCATTGGTGACATATTTCTCCTTAACTCATAGTTCCTTCATATTTCCAATTGATTATAACCCTCTTTTCCATCGATCACCAATCTATCCAAGTTAAGGGGTATGTCTATGCAAAAATAAAACCGAGTTGAAACCGATGGATTCAAACCGATGGCATGGCACCATCTTCAAAGCCTAAGCAACCAATCTACTTGTTTAGTTTGAGTTTTCGATTTACTTTTCAAAAATTAAATTTTTTATTTTTCATATTTTTTTTATTTTCACCTAATTTTTTAAAAATATTTTAAGCAATTTTTAATTTTTTAATTATATTTAGATTAACTGAATTTAAAATTAAAAGTTTTAATTAAAATATTAATAAAATTCACTTTTAAAAAAAAGTATTGAAAATTCAAAATAATTTTTCAATTCTAAATCAAACATAGTATTAGTTTTTCAAATTTAAAAAAAAAAGAAGAAAAGATATATTATTTTTATTGTCATAAATAAATAATTGAATATCCATCACGATTGTCCATCACCATGCAAACTCGTCTCATGATTGTCCATCACTAATATTGTTATGCAATAAGATTTTAGATCTACCAACACTTATCTAGATCCATTCACGAGCCTTTATTTATTTTTATTTTTCTACCTTTCTATTTATGTCTTTTTGTCTCTATTTTGTCGATAGAAAAATTAAAATTTGCAAAGGCAATTGTCAAAGGGATCAAAGCATACTTTTTTCTCATTGAACTCGTGATTCTTCTGCAATTCTACATTATTGTAGGCCTCTTCCACTATACTAAAAATATCTCACACTCTCTTATTATTTGACTGTCCTAAAGCTATCATGAAGTATCAATTTACTCCTCTCAACTGAAACTATCACAAAGTATCACTTTACTATATGAACTATAAAATGATACAATTAAACCCTTCAATAAATATAGTAATTTACTCGTTAGTCCGCTCTTGACATTTAGTTTTATAAATCTTACTCATTTACTAGAAATTTCACTTGCTAATAGTTAAATTTCACCTAAACATTGAGGCTAAATTTCACTATTTGAAGAGAATGAAATTTCACTAGTTGGGGATAATGAAATAATTATTACTATCAAGTTTTAATTAAACAATATTAAAATTTTGGTAACTACACAAATAATAGAATTAATTAAAAAAGTTTAAATTATCATCATCTAATTAAAAATCTAGTGACAATCACTTGTTGCTCGACAATGAAATCACTGGCGACATCTTTCTCTTTAACTCATAGTTTTTCCATTTACTCGCTAATCATCTCGTTTTAATTTTATAATTTTACTCCTTTAGTAGAAATTTCACTTTGTTATTAATATTATGGTTAAATTTCACTATTTAAAGATAATGAAATTTCACTTGTTGAAGACAATGAAATAATTATTACTATCAACTTTTAATTGCACAATATTAAAATTTTAGTAATTTAATATTTTAGAATTAATTAGACAACAAAATAATTTAAAAAAATAAAATCATCTTTAACTAATTGAAAATCTAGGCAATCGCTTGTTATTCAACAATGAAGCCACTGGAGACATCTTTCTTCCTTAACTCATAGTTCTTTCAGATTTCCAATTGATTATAAGCCTCTTTTCCATCAGATCACCAATCTATCCATCGTATTGTACAGACATCACCATACACCAACATCCACTGACGTGCCCTCGTTATTTCGAGTAACACTTGTTGTCTTCAACTTGAATATTTGTCGATGACAGTCGAACACTATGCAAAAGAATTGATTGTGCATTTGATTGGATGGATTGGTCACCACTAATCGATTTTCTAATTGATTGGAAGGCTTGACCACCACCAATCTATTTTACAATTGATTGCACATCTAAAATTTTACAAAAGCATTGATTGGAAAAATTGGCCACCCAATCGAAGTTTGCAATTGATCAAATGTCTTGGACATAACTAATCAATTCGCCAATCGATTAGATTCATCAATTGATTGGATGAATTGACCAATAACTATTCAAATTTGTGTTACATAAGTATTTTTGTTAGATCACTTACTTGTTTTTTTGTAAACTATTTTGTGTTGGTCAAAAGTTTCTCAAATGACTTACTCAAATTTGTGTTACTTACACACTTTATGAGATCACTCACATAAAATTGTGAAAACTTACTTGATTTTGTGTTGTTTAAAATTTTTATGAGATGACTTGCGGGAAATTTGTGTTCACTTATGCATTTTTGTGAGATCACTTGTGTGAGTTTGTGAAAAACCTGAGCACTTTTGTGAAATCAAAGTTTTCTCAAATAACTTACCCGAATTTGTGTTACTTATGCATTTTTTTCAAAATCACTTACATGAATTTGTGAAACTTATGTGATTTTTGTGAGATCAAAATTTTCTCAAATGACTTACTCAATTTTTGTTACTTACGCATTTTTTAGATCACTTGTGTAATTTTGTGAAAACTTACTTGATTTTGTGTTGTCCAAAACTTCTATGAGATAACTTATGAGAAATTTGTGTTTACTTACGCACTTTTATGAGATCATTTACGTGAGTTTGTGAAAATTTACGTATTTTTGTTAAATCAAAATTTTCTAAAATGACTTTCTTCAATTTGTGTTACGTGACTCATTTTTGTGAGACCACTTGTGTAATTTCAGAAAAACTTATATGATTTTGTCTTTCATAAAAATTTACGAGATCACTTATACAAAAATTTGTGTTAAATTATACATTTTATAAGATTACTTACGTGAGTTTGTGATAATTTTGTATTGTTCCCGAGAGGGTAATTTGTATAGTCAAATTGGGCCAAGCTAGGAAGCATTCTTTTGAATATTGGGTCGCTAGGGCCAAGTTACGAGCTCAGGATAGTTCAGTGTGGGAACAATGGTTAATAGGCCGATCGATGAGCTCTAGTTGTGGTCAGTGAGCCGAAGTGCTATGTCGGCCACATATAGGAAGCCGAGCTAAAGGTAGCCCGGCGAGAGGATTCAAAGCAATTGGTGATCGTATGCCCAATCGTAGGTATTTAGCCTGTAGCTTGGCTAGGCGAGCGAGCTGCTAAGGTGATAACATCTCACTTAGTTGGCAGTGAGTAGGGTGTTATCAGAATATGCATTATCCTTGGGAATGTAATTCCTAAGAGGACTCTGCTAAGGAGAGTAGAGTCCTACTAGGATTGTGTAAACCATCTCACTTGGTTGGTAGTGAGTAGAGTGTTATTAGGATCGACACTCTTCACTGGAAGTGTGATTCCTAGGAGGACTCTTATAAGAAGAGTTGGAATCCTACTAAGATTGTGCCAGGAAGAATCTATAAAAGCTCATAGCAGGACCTATGTACAGGTATCACAATTCTTACTCTAGAATACACAGAGCTTATTGTCTATTGTCTAGTTGTTGACTTCGGCATCGAAGGGGTTTCCGGCACACACTCACTGATTAGCTCACGTTTGTGTTTTCAGGTGGCAAATTGATGATGTTTAGAGGAGTGCAAACTTGATTAACAGGATTATACGAGAAGATTATTTTATACTCATACAGTTTCAAATTTTTTAAGATTACTTACACTTTTTTATATTTATATGATCACTTACATTTTTATATTATATATTATTTAAATGATAATATTAACTAATTTTTGCTGAATAGTACTCATATTGTTCCAAATTTTTTAAGATTACTTACACATTTTTATATGATCATTTATATATTTATAATATAATATATTATTTAAATGATAATGTCAACTAGTGTTTGCTGAACGGTACTCGTCAACCAATGAAACCCATATGCATTTGATATAATATATTAATCCTAGTCTTTTTGGCATTTCTATCACTTACATAAACAAATCATTTTGGTTTACATTTTCCAATGTAGTTGTTGTGTCAAGCTAGAAACAGCTGTCAAGAATCTATAATCTATCGATACATGTCAACTTCTACTTTTTTTACTATAGTCTGTGCAATATATCATTCTTAGGGTTGGTTTGGGAAGTGGGTTGGTTTTTTGGCTTTTTAACTTTTTTGGCTATTTTAGCCTGGGTTAAAAAGCTTAGTTTGGGAAGGACTTTTTGGTTTTTTAACTTTTTTGACTTTTTTTGTTAGAGAAGTATAGCGATCCCGGGTTTTACCCCTTGTTGTATAGTGATCCGGACTTGGTTCCGTAGATGTTAGTAGTTGTTTATATCTTGTTTACATCCTTTCGTACTTTGTATTTGAGTTATAGGATGTGTTGGGCAAGTTTGAAACAGGTTAGTTGTGTTTTGAAACTTAGAGTTGATGCCCAGATTTTGGCCTTCACGCTCGAGCAGGGATTTTGACGCTCGAGCGGGCCCTTTGTTGTTGCTTCTCCGCTCGAGTGGGAGTTTTGACGCTCGAGCGTGATTTTCCATCTCCCAGTATTTCCTCTGCAGTGTTGGACGCTCGAGCGTGCGTTTTGACGCTCGAGCGGGAGTTTGTGTGTGACGCTCGAGCGGAGAGTTTGACCCTCGAGCAAGGACCTAGTTCTGCAAAAGTTCTGGAAGTGTGTATCCGGCGCTCGAGCGGCGGTTTGGACACTCGAGCGAGTTCAGGAGTGACGCTAAGCTGGAGTTTCACGCCGAGCGGGGAGTCGAGTATATCACTCCGAGATCCGACTTTTTGGATCACTTTTTCAACTCCATTTCTCTCTCTTACTTTTCAAAGACACCATTGGAGAGCTTCTCTCTCTAAACCCTTCCCTTCTCTCTAGGTATTGATCTAGTAGGAGTTGTTTCCTCACCTTTGGCCTTTACAAAAGTTGTGTTGATCATCGAGGACTACGCTTGATCTCGAGCATATTGAGTTTTGGAGCACTTTGAGTTTCGCCATCTTCTTCCTTTGAGCTCAATTTGAGGTAGGATATCTTACTCCTCTTTATGAGCTTCGCCTTTGAATTTTAGCATTTTGAGACGCTGGGAGTTTTTGGGTAATTTTGAGGAAGTTTGGGTCTTTTGTGTAATTTTACGAAAGATGGGGTTTTATTTATAATAAACCAATGTGCATGTTTAGGAGAGAAATGAGTTAAATGATGGATTATGGAAGAAAATGGAACCTTAGGGTTGTTATGTAACTTATGGGAATTATGCCCTAATTACATAGTTAAATTAATTTGTTTAATTAATTTGGAGAAATGAATGATTGAATTGAGAATGTTGAAATTGAAATTGTTTGGGATTAAAGGGTGTAGATGGTTTTCTTTATCGCCACCTAGTTGGAATGTTGATAATATATTCATTTGTTGCATTTATATTCTGTTTAGAAATAACTGGTTTGGGCTATCGGTGGAGGATAGTCTTGATTATTGTAGACAATGCATGATGATTAGGCAAACTAAAACTAATCGATTGAGTATGCTGTTGAATATAGCGATTGGAATAATACATTAACTTTATGTATTGATTGATTGTATATGATCTATGTTTATATACATGTGTTGTGTGGGAGATAGGATGTACTCCACGGTTTAGAGGAAGATAGGGGATGGACCTCTAAACCGGATTTTGTATGACATTGATACAGCACTACAATGTGTATCAAGTGTTGGTTATGGAAGTGTTCGAATTGATTTGATATAGCACTAAAATGTATATCGTTATCAATTGTGAAGTATAAAAGTGATTCTATGTCATGTTGATACAGCACCGAAATGTGTATCTTTCGTAAAGTGTGGAAATAGTTTATGTGTTATCGATACAGCATTAAAATGTGTATCCATCATGAATTTCGAAAGTGTGTTAAAGATGAGTCTTAATCTCATTCAGTTATTTGGCTAGGTGTTGACCCTTGTTTTCAAACTCAAAGGTGAAAAAGAAATGGGAACTGAAATGTAACATGGACTTAATGTCATGAAAACCGGAATGTGATATATGTGGATGAGTCTGTTGACCATCTATCAACTGCTAATCTTTTAGTCATTGTTCATAGCTGGTTTAGTGTATTTCTACTAGGCTGTGGCTCACCCTTTATAGGACATCATTTTTAGGTACAGGTAGCATACCACCTCCAAGGACATAGCTTGGATGGTTATGGGAGTTGAAAACTCTTTTGATTGTTTTCTTTGTATTACATGTACATCAAGCCAAGGGCTTATTTTGTATAGAGTTAGTACTCTTCCTTTTGTAACCAAGTGTTGACTTGGAAAGTCAGAAGTCCTTAGGGCATTTGCTTTTGTTGTTAACATGTAATACTGTTGTAAGAACTACTCTGATGAATAGAAAGGTGTTGATTTCTCTTATATCATTGCATGTCTAAAAGATGGGTTTTATGTATTTTTTTTTTTTTTTTTTTTTTTTGAGGGCATTACAGAAGAGTGTAATGATTATGGGTTGGATGTGATGTTTTGTTTGTTATGGCTAAAATAGCCTATTTTGTCTTTTGTGGTTATTTTAGCCACAAACCATCTTCCCAAACGGGTGTTGTGGGAACTTGTGCAATATATTATTCTTATTATAAGCTTTTGTTGCTGTGGGAACTTGACATCATCAAACACAGACACAAACTTAAATTTCACTTGCTAATAGTTAAATTTCACCCAAACATTGAGGTTAAATTTTACTATTTGAAGATAATGAAATTTCACTAGTTGGAGATAATGAAATAATTATTACTATCAAGTTTTAATTAAACAATATTAAAATTTTGGTAACTACACACATTATAGAATTAATTAAAAAAATTAAATTATCATTAGCTAATTAAAAATCTAGTTGTAACGTCCCGAAAATTGGGCAAGGTATATCTATTTATGCAACAAAACCAACCTGATAGACAAACACATATATATAACTAAATATTCCATACATCCATTTCCATTAAATCCCAAATGCCAAATACATACTGTTCACATCTCAATGCCTCAGTTATAATCCCAAGCATGCATTTTACAACAAGTATGAAATGGAAGCCAAACAGATAATAAGTGCCCTACAGGCTTACAAATTTATCCAAGAACATTCTTGGTTACACAAAATGGAGTTTCAACTCAACGCAAATACAGCCATGGGCTTATATTCAACAAATATCAATAAAACAAAAATGAAGTCTCAGCTCCGAGTCCTCCCAAGTCAGTGCCTTGGCGGAGGCATCTCACCTGTACCTGAAATGGTTTCCCTTATAGGGTGAGCCACAGCCCAGTAGAGATATACTACACAACATATGGACCATGACAAGACTAAAGAGGAGTATGCTCATGCCGTACTCATGATAAAACAATTTATCTCTCTTTTTATAAAGCATGCAGTGCTGAGATGCAACAACAGATATAAAGTCATTTCTATTTTAAACCATATTTGTTACATAAATACAAGCTCTGTGAATCTCTAAGTGAGTGTCTGCAAATAGGCCCTAATGCACTACCACTGTCATTTTTACCAGTAAACTAGAAGGCTCGACACCTAACCGTGGGGTTCTACACCCCCTACCCAGATTCACCAAGTATTTATCTTTTTAATGATACATTTCCAAAACATTTCTCAAAAACAGATACATTTCCAATGAAATGAATGTAATGCAATAGTCCAAAACAGATATTTCTAAACAGATATTTAAACAATTAAATTCCAAAAAATTTTGATAAATACAATCTATTTCACATCTCATCAAATATGAACAACTACACTAGTTTTCATATCACAATCACGTCCGGTAACCTCTCAAGGTCCATTTTTAACTGTGTCGATTTTATTCCAACAGATACATTAAGCAAAATAATATCGTTAATGCCCAAGAAAATATCATTTTCTTTCCAAACTCATTCTCCAAGCATTATTCAACTATGATATCCTATTTTGATCAAAAACCTTAAAAGTTAAACGTAATTCATTTGTTTTCTTTAAAAATGCTCTTTTGGTCGCAAAACGGTAAAAATTTCAAAACTGATCGAATCAAAATCCGTTTTTGTTCAAATTTAAAACATAACTCTTTCATAACCTTACAAACATATTCCAATTTTACACTTTTGCAATTTGGGCATCAATTCTTTATTTTTCTCAAAATTTTCCATTTAAGCAAATAAATCACAAATTTTTCAAAAATTCTAATTAAATTATATACAACTCTAACCTCCATATAATCAAGTAAAATTACATGAAGAAGTGTAGAAAAAAATCCCTACCTCGAGTCAAGAAGCTTTCAAATTTTTCGACAACAGAAATTAAATTTTTTGGAACCAAACAACGCCTTTTTCGCCATCTACTTGATCCAAAGCACTAAGGGTCAAAAATGACTTCCTCTAGATCAAACCCAAGACAACCTAACTTAGAACCCTTTTCCTTTCTTTTCTGTCGGCAAGACCTCCCAAGAACTCCCAAAATTTGAATAACAAATCTTTACTTTTATAGATATTTCCTAAACAAATATCTAATTAAACAAAAATATAACTACATATATACACCTATATATATATATATATATAAATTTAAAAATACATTTCAACATCTTTAATGACAAAAGTGAATATAATATTTTATCACCACAAAATATATTTCGTTTAATAGTACATACCATAAATATTCACAACTTTTTTATGGTAATCTAATAATAATAATAAAATCACAACAATATTACGTGATTACTAACAAGTCACGATTCAATCAATTGGGTCCAAAATGAATGGAGTTTAATAATTTAAAATAAATCCCCAACTGAGATTAAAGTATAAATTCAATTTGATTCAACTCGTTACACTAGTGACAATCACTTGTTGCTCGACAACAAAATCGTTGGCAACATCTTTCTCTTTAACTCATAGTTTTTCCATTTACTCGCTAGTTCGTCTCTGGTTTTAATTTTATAATTTTACTCCTTTAGTAGGAATTTCACTTTGTTACTAATATTATGGTTAAATTTCACTGTTTAAAGATAATGAAATTTCACTAGTTGAAGACAGTGAAATAATTATTACTATCAACTTTTAATTGCACCATATTAAAATTTTAGTAATTTAATATTTTAGAATAAATTAGACAACAAAATAATTAAAAAATAAATAAAATCATCTTTAACTAATTAAAAATCTAGACAATCGCTTGTTATTCAACAATGAAGCCACTAGCGACATCTTTTTCCCGTAACTCATAATTCCTTCATATTTCCAATTGATTATAACCCTCTTTTCCATCATATCACCAATCTATCCATCGTATTGTACGGACATCACCATACACCAACATCCACTGACATGCCCTTGTTATTTCAAGTAATGTCTCCAACTTGAATATTTGTCGATGACAGTCGAACACCATGCAAAAGAATTGATTATGCATTTGATTGGATGGATTGGTCACTACTAATCGATTTGCTAATTGATTGGAAGGCTTGACCACTACCAATCTATTTTACAATTGATTGCACATCTAAAATTTTACAAAAGCATTGATTGGAAAATTGGCCACCCAATGGAGTGTGCAATTGATCGAATGGCTTGCACATAACTAATCAATTGGCCAATCGATTAGATTCATCAATTGATTGGATAAATTGACCAATAACTATTCAAATTTATGTTACATAAGTATTTTTGTGAGATCACTTACATAATTTTTTAAAAACTATTTTGTGTTGGTCAAAAGTTACTCAAATGACTTACTCAAATTTGTGTTACTTACACATTTTTATGAGATCACTCACATAAATTTGTGAAGACTTACTTAATTTTGTGTTGTTTAAATTTTTATGAGATGACTTATGGAAATTTGTGTTCACTTACGCATTTTTGTGAGATCACTTGTGTGAGTTTGTGAAAAACAGCACTTTTGTGAAATCAAAGTTTTCTCAAATAACTTATCCTAATTTGTGCTATGCATTTTTCAAAATCACTTACGTGAATTTGTGAAACTTACGTATTTTGTGAAATCAAAATTTTCTCAAATTTAAATGACTTACTCAAATTTGTGTTACTTATGCATTTTTTTATATCACTTGTGTAATTTTGTGAAAACTTATTTGATTTTGTGTTGTTCAAAACTTCTCTGAGATGACTTATGAGAAATTTGTGTTTACTTACGACTTTTATGAGATCATATACGTGAGTTTATGAAAATTCGTATTTTTGTTAAATCAAAATTTTCTAAAATGACTTGCTTCAATTTGTATTATGTACTCATTTTTGTGAGACCACTTGCGCTATTTAAGTAAAAATTTATATGATTTTGTCTTCCATAAAAAATTTCTGAGATCATTTATAGAAAATTTGTGTTAAATTACGCATTTTTATGAGATTACTTACGTGACTTTTGTGATAATTTTGTATTGTTCCAAATTTTTTAAGATTACTTACACATTTTTATATTTATATGATCACTTACATATTCATAATATAATATATTATTTTAATGATAATGTTAACTAATTTTTGCTGAACAGTACTCGTATTGCTCCAAATTTTTAAGATTACTTACACATTTTATATGATCATTTATATATTTATAATATAATATATTATTTAAATGATAATGTCAACTAGTGTTTGCTGAACGGTACTCGTCAACCAATGAAACCCATGTGCATTTGATATAATGCAATATTAAGTATCATGAAAATAAATTTATGAAAATGATCATGAAAGATTTGTGATATTTAAATTACACTTAAAATAAAACACCACATACTAATCAAAATAATCTAAAAATTACAAATCCATCTTTTCATAAAACAAATCTCATGATGCCTAACATTTCTTATATATTAATCCTAGTCTTTTGACATTTCTATCACTTACATAAACAAGTCATTTTGGTTTACATTTTTCAATATAGTTGTTGTGTCAAGCTGGAAACAGCTGTCAAGAACCTATAATCTATCGATATATTATTCTTATTATAAGCTTTTGTTGCTGTGGGAACTTACATCATCAAACACAGACACGAACTTCCGTTCAAAAAAAAAACGCAGACACAGACCCACATTGTAGTGAGAGAGAAATGGAGCGTAAACATTTTAGCCATGAACATCCGTTGATCCTCGGTGAAGTGAACGACGATGGTGAGGCAATTGTCTGCAACGTGTGTTGGGAAAACATCTCTGGTTCTGCATTCAGTTGCAAAAATTGTTCATTTTTTGCACAAATCTTGTGCTGAATTTCCAGAGGTGATGAAACACCCGATCCACGCCCATTCCCTTACGCTCGAACAATCAAGTTTTTCTACAGTGTGTGGTGTTTGTTACGACAATATAGGCGGATTCACCTATCATTGTAGACTTTGCTATTTTGACTTGGATATCGGATGTATTGTTAGAGGCCAACATTTTAGCAGTAAACATCAGTTGATGATCCTCAATGAAGATGAGAAGAATGATGTTGATGAGAGGCTTTCTTGCTATGTGTGTTTGCAGCAGATCACAGGTTCAACAGCAGCGTACAAATGCACAAATTGCTCTCCCTCTATCTATTTCCACAAATTTTGTGCACAACTACCCGCAGAGATGGAACACCCAGTGCACCCTGAGCACCCGCTTGTCCTCCTCCAAGTAGTGCCTAATAAATTCAGATGTGACGGCTGTGATATAGATTTGAAAGAAGTCATATATCGTTGTTTCATCTGCAATTTCAACCTCGACATATCTTGTGCTTTGAGGGCACGGCTTAAACATGAAAGTCACAAACACCCATTAAGCCTTATGTCCAGCTTGGCCTCCTTCCAATGTCATGCTTGTGGCACAAAGCGTGAAGGCATGTCTTATATGTGTGACACATGCAGTTTCTGGATCCATGAGGACTGTGCTTCAGTAACACCCACCTTCAAACACCACACTCACATTCACCCTCTCACCCTCATCTATCCTACTCATGAATAT
Organism: Camellia lanceoleosa; assembly: GCA_025200525.1. Lineage (NCBI taxonomy): Eukaryota > Viridiplantae > Streptophyta > Magnoliopsida > Ericales > Theaceae > Camellia > Camellia lanceoleosa. The sequence goes on from JANUSC010000408.1 coordinate 149,000, forward strand.
TATTCCAAATTTAGTCAATTTTTGTGCAAAATTTGCAAAAATTCAATGGTGGGAGGAAGGTTTTGGTTATATGTTTGTATAGGATGCCTCTATTGCATTCATGTCAAGTGCTCAACAAAGACAAAGTATGTTTTCGCATTTACCCTGATCTTGATTTTTATTTTCCCTTTTGACAGGAAAAAGTTTATTGACCATGCTTTTCTCCTCATTTGATGTGTTTTCTATTGTTATTTTGCGGATTTAGGGAAAGAGAAAGTGCAATCAAGGTTGAGAATATTGATGTGGCCAATTTGATTCACTTGCCAATGGTTGATGACTCAATTAGTGCAATTGACCTATTTTTGAAGCAAATCAGCATGGGAGACAACAAGAGAGAAGCAAAGCTCAACCATTTTAGTCATCATCATCCATTAATCCTTTTCGATGTGCAGGGAGACAACAATTTGTGTTATGAGAACGAACTACTTATCTTGAATGAGCTGAATAAGGACAAAATATGCAATGCATGTGCGAAAAATTTCGGCTCCATTTTACAGTGGTCTATGTGATTTCTTTCTCCACAAATGGTGTGCCGAGCTACCAAATGAACTGGAGTTTGTGTCATCCCGACTTATCCTCCTCAAAAAGCCCCTGAACCTAGAGGATTGTTTCTTTCGTGAGTTAGGATATTATTGCAATGGATTTGCCATAAAATGTATAGAGGATGAATGTCCAATTATTTTGACAATTACTTCCTCGATGTTAAGTGTCTTTCCTACCCAAAGCCATCATTCATAAAGTTCATGAGCATCCTCTTCCTAAGGAAAGAATGTATCACCGCAGTTGTCTTGCATGTCCTCGAAGGGTTTTGATGTTCGCATTTGGATGTGACATTTGCAATTTCAACTTACACTACACATGTGCTCTGCTACCAGATACAATTAAGCATAGGTATGATGAACATCATCCCTTCAGCCTAATTTATGCACACATTCAGGATGGACCTGATGAGTATATCTGTGAATTTTGCGAGGAAGAAATAGAGACAAATTGGTGGTTCTATCACTGCATCGATTGCGATCAATCTGCTTGTGCCAAATGCATTTGTACGGAGAGAAAGGAAGTTCAAAATATCAAGTGGGGAAGCACTTATAACTTTGTGATCACCCACCTGCCTCATTAATGTTCGAAAGGATGCGAGAGCTTTGACTGCCTCTTATTCTGAACATACCTATTCCGCTTTTGTAGAACGAGACATTGCGAGTAAAATAGGCTTCAAATGTGAGCAGTGTAACATTATGCTCCATCCACATTGTCCTCATCCATAATATTTTAAGTCGTGTTTGTTTTGAGAATTTTGATGAGAAAATGAAAAGGGAAAGAAAATGTAATCTTATTTGTTATTTGGTTATAATGAAAACTATAAGAGAAAAGAAAGTGAGAGGAAAATGTAATATCATTTTTTGTATTTGAGTGCACTTGACTCTTTTCTTTTTTCATTTCTCAAGTTAACCAAATATAATTTAGAATTCAAATCTTACCAATTATTTCTTCTTTTTTATTTTTTATTTCTCATCAAATCTTCTTAGTCATAATTGAAAAAAAAAAAAAAATCAATATGATTATTCATGCTTTCAAATGTTTAAATAAAATTACCTTCAAGTTTTTAGATGCCAATGGCTAATATTAGATCATTATATGGAGTGGTTAGTTCAATTTTACTCTCACATTGGTTGGGTCACTAAGAAATACTCTGTTTGGTTTTGACTTTAGTTTTCAAAATAATTTGATTTTTTTTTTTTGTGTGTTTTCTTCTTTTGTAAATTTTTTAATACTTTAAGTAATTTTTTATTTTTAAATGCAAACATAGATACAAGTATCTTGAATAAATACAAAAATATATTAATTTTTTTGTATGTTTTAGTATTTAGTGTTCTTTTAAAACTTTTTTTTTTCACTAATAATTTATTTTTCAAGTGTATCTAAATTAAGTGGGTTTAAAAAGTATATATATATATAATTTGCTTAAAATATTTAAAATTCTCACAAAATAAAAATACACATATAAAATGTTTTCAAAACTTAAGCTAAAAATATAATTTCCTAAAAGTTAAGGGGAGGCACATGCCCCTCTTCGTCTCTTCCTCCGCTCAACACTTGCTGGACACTTACCTAAACATGCCTTATTTTTAAAAAATTTCTACACTTAGATACGCTTCAAAGACAATTTGGAAACACATGCATTACAAATTTGAAAAAGTAATTTGAAATCAATGATAAAAGAGAAACAATATAAAATTTTCATATCGCTATGTCCAAGCTCTTAGCATAATGCCTTAGTTAATTATTTAGGTTAATTTTATCTTTTTTTTTCAATTTATTATTGTTAATTAGCTTGATTGATAATTGTTGGCAGGTAGTCAGCTATGCAATGAGCATTGTTGATAATGAAATGTATAAAAGAGTTTCACAAAGAAACCTAAATATTACAGATATGAACCATTTTCCTCTATTCTACAACAAGATTTAAACTCCACAATTGACCCCAACTTCCCTCTGGAATCAAAATACCACCACGGTTTGCATTATCAGTACCTTGAGACATAAATTTAGTCGGGTTTTCTGGGAATCAAGCTGGGCTTGAACTTGCCACATACTTGCTAGAGAACACTTTGCAGCTCACGAGCGTAACTGTTCATCCTCACACTCCAAAAATCCCTTGGGATTCAGCAAAAATGGAAGCGCATAAAGCGTGCAAGGCAGCTGCAAAGAAAACTGCATTCGGTGCAAAATTAGCCGTACTTGAGTACTTCAATTTATTTATTTAGGACTTGAAAAGATAGTTTGATTTTGTGTATGAAACTTCTCTCCCCTAGTGATCAATTGATCTCTATGATATAGTTCCTATTCATCCTATAAGTGTTATTTTCATCATTGATCACTCGGGTTTTTATCATGATCTAATTCTTCTTATCCATGATATATAATCATTTCCATTAGTTATATCATTCACTTCCTTCTGAAAACTTCATACAAAAGCTCCTATCGACATAAAAATACAAGTAATATGTGTAAAGTCATAGTCCAAATTTAAATATATTTAGATGAGCACTGTGGAAACGTGAAATTAGTTACACCAATCCCATCCATATAACTTAGAAGTCTTTTGAGCACACACCCTACTTAGGAGTTCGTATCATTTGGTATCAAAGTCAGCCATCATGCCGAGTATGAAATATGACACACCTATGTAAGTATGGGATCAGATGGATGTAGCATTGCGGTTTGAGCTGTGAAGGGGACAACTTTTAGGCTGCCCGGATTAAGATACTTACCAAGGTGTCAAAACTAGAAAGGAAAGGGCTACCATTGGGTCAAGGGTAAATTACATTGACACCCTTTCTATTTCTCTACAATCACACTAACACCCTTTTATCACAAAAATCTCACTGCCCTCCCTCCCTTTTAAAATATGTATGACAGTTAAGTCCATTTATTAGTAAACCATCAGTCAACCAAACAGAAAATGATGACTTCAACAAAAGAAAGATTTGAAATGCCAAAATTACCCTCCCATCCCTTGCAGCTTCTTTTCCAATTCCTAACCTTACTTTGCCTCACCTTACCCATCACAACCATTACAAAACCCAACATCAATTTGTATAATTCACACATGCCACACATGCCACTCCATCTTCTTTGAGCCACCAAATTTGCATCTTTCAAGTTTATAAAACCAAGAAGATATTGCACACACTTAAGAGGGAAAAAACAAATTAATATCACATGCCAATCCATCTTTTGACCTTCTAGCCACAAAATTTCAGATTGATTTCATCAAAATAGATATTTGAAAAATCAATAATCAGAATAAATTTGAATAAAAAATCATAATAACAAGTTTTGTTAAGAGGGGTATTGCCAAACCACAAATCATTAATTTCCTTAGGATAAAAAACCTAACAATCTCCACATTTGGCAATGCTGGGACAAAACATTATAATCCATTCCTACACAAGATCTTTTGATTCAAACAACAATGAGACAAAATGAATAAATACAAAATCACAATGTTGTCTTTGGAGCAGTATTGCCAACACGCATTGTAATGCACAAAATTAGGATTAAAAATCCTAACAATAAGGTCACTAAACAAATCATATTTGAAAATAAGAAACCAATACCATTAATGAAATTGCTATCTAGGTCACTTTGGAATTCTTTACATTCACCACTTACTTGTAAAGTTTCATCTGAATTTCATCGTCATGTGGAGGAATGACAATCGGGAAAGTCTCTACCATGTTTATAAATTCAAAATTAGGTTTGGGTGGCAGAGGTTTCAAGGATTCCCTATATGGTCACTTGACAACAATGGCTTGGCCTCACAATTTGGCAACTTTTCAAAACATGACACCCATTTATCTATGTCCATGAGTGGAACAAACTCTAACAAAGCATTAATAGAATTAAAGCATATAATCCTTATCAAAATCATTAAAATGAGCTAAACATGCTTCAAGAGAATTAATAGAAGAAGGGAGCAAAAACTGGTCCTACACAAGATTGTTAATCAAGTTCACCTCATGAGTATCCTCAACATTCCCATTTGAATTTGAAATATTAAAAATATTCAATTCAACAATCATGTTGCCAAAAGATAATTTCATAATACCACTCCTACAATTAATCAAAGCATTAGAAGTTGCAGGAAATGGGCGACCTAAAATGACTAGAATTTGAGTACTTGCAAGTGCTGCAGGTTGTGTGTCCAAGATTATAAAATTAACACGAAAATAAAATTTGTCAATTTGTACCAACAGATTCTCCATTATACCCCTCGACTTTCTCATAGAACGGTCAGCTGGCTAAAGTGTTATTGAAGTTGGTTTAAGCTCACCTAGACCTAATTGTTCATAAACTGAGTAAGGCAAAAGATTTGCACTAGCCTCAAGGTCGAGCAATGCTCGCTCTATCCTATGATTTCCAATCACACATGAAATTGTGGGGCATCCCAAATCCTTATATTTTAATGGAGAATTTTGCTGAATAATAGCACTCACTTGTCCCATAAAAAAGGCTTTCTTCTGTACATTATGCTTTCACTTGACTATACAAAAGTCTTTCAAAAATTTAGCATACGACGGGATTTGTTTTATTGCATCTAACAAAGGTATGTTGACTTGACTTGTTTGAATATTTCAAAAATTTCTGAATTTTGATTCAACTTCTGAGATGGTGATTGCAACCTTTGATAAAAAGGAGCAGGAAAAGGACATCTCACCTCTTCACTCAACTTAGACTTGTTAAGTTTATCACTACTCTTGGGTTCTGAAACATTCCTTCGGTTTTTGAGCCTTCATTGGAAATGTTTTGGGTAAACTACTAATAAGTTCTAATAGTTGGACTTAATTTCCATAAAATCCTATTGAAAATAAGTCTTAGTAAAATAAATGCTAAAAATAATTTTTGTAACGACTTTTTGCATATGTTACTAAAATTGACAATTAGTGACGAGTTTTTGTCACAGTTTTATAAATTGTCACTAAAACTTATAATTAGTGACTTTTTCTGTGACAAATTTTTTAAATAATCATTGAAAGTTGAAAATTACTAACTTTTTTTGTGACATGTTTTTAAATTGTCACCAAAACTTATAATAGTGACATTTTTTCTAACAAAATTTTCAAATTGTCATTGAAAATTAACAATTACTAAGGTTTTTTAATAGTGTTTGATGAAAAATACCATTAATTTTCACAGGACTTATTGGACAATAAGTTCACCTACAACAAATTTGGGATTTAAAGACGAAACAAATTTGTCCCAAAATGTATATATTTCGTCACCCAAACTAATTACGTGAAAATTTTTTCGCCAATTTTGTCGCCAAAGCCTTGTCGCTAAAGGGTCTTAGAGACGAAAAAAACAATTTCGTCATTGAAAATGATAAATTTGTGACGAATTTTTTTGTCTCTAATACGCTCTGTTGGGAACATACTTGTAAGTAATTAGCGACAAAATATTTTGTCATTAAAGGAAGAAATTAGAGACAAAAGTATTTCGTCATAAATATAAGAAATAGAGACGAAATAATTTTGTCACGCTTAATATAAACGAAGACGAAATTTTTTTGTCAAAGAAGCTACCAATAGAGATAAAAATAAATTCATTATTAAAAATGATAAATTTGTGACGAATTTTTTTGTCTCTAATACACTCTGTTGGAAACATACTTTGAAGTAATTAGCGACAAAATATTTTGTCATTAAAGGAAGAAATTAGAGAAAAGCATTTTGTCATAAATATAAGAAATAGAGACGAAATAATTTTGTCACGTTTAATATAAACGAAGACAAAAAAATTGTATCAAAGAAGCTACCAATAGAGACAAACAAATTCATCATTAAAAATGATAAATTTGTGACGAATTTTTTTGTCTCAAATACACTCTGTTGGAAACATACTTGTAAGTAATTAGCGACAAAATATTGTCATTAAAGGAGAAATTAGAGACAAAATTATTTTGTCATAAATATAAAAAATAGAAACAAAATAATTTTGTCACATTTAATATAAACGAAAATGAAATTTTTTTGTCAAAGAAGCTACCAATAGAGACAAAAACAAATTCATCATTAAAAATGATAAAATAATGTCAAAAAAAATTCATCACACATTGAGGGTAATAGTGACAAAATGTGACTATTTTTTGTCATGACAAATGCATTTAGTGACGAAATAAAGAATTCATGATAAAATTAATCATCCACCTAAGCCAAATAAGAGACAAAAGAACCTTCTTTAGGGATGAAAAATTTTGTCAATAATTTCATAATATTTTTTTCCATATTATATACCTATTTTTATCAAAATCTAAATTTTAGTTCAATAAATATAACCCTGTTCATGTTGAAACCTGTTGAATATAACAATTCCATCACAACTTAACCTAACCTGTTATCAACACATTTACGAATTAACAAAATAAAAATATCCATTCATCATCACAAATAATTTCATCCTAATACAATAAAATAGTGAAATATTCACAAAATATCCAAAAGTTATAACTTGTACAATTCTACCAAAAATCCAACAATAACTAGTGCAACTCCACAAAGTACGTGTATCCTTATCAAACAAAAATGAACATTCAAGCAAATTACATCATTGTTGCACGTAAAAAATGTCACCCCAATCCAATCTGCAAAAAAATAAATTAAAAGCTTTAGTAATTAATTAATTATACAAAAGATTAAAAACATTAGTAACTCATCAATTTACAATTAGATCAATTATACAATTTACCCCTCTAATAGACTTTTTTTTCGAGATTATGAGAACAAAAAATTAATTTTAAGGCTAATTCACAAATGGTGCATCCCATTAATATGTCGTAAGTTCATATAACTTATATTAGTCCATTTAATTCTTAAGTGCAAAGATACGTACCAGTTTTTCTACTCTAACAGGGATTGACCTAGAACCACACCTGTGTTTTGTATACATCCTTTCTCTGTTCGCGATGTTACCCTTTGATTGCTTCTATAAGAAATAATGACCAATATAATAATGAAATGTATCATTAGTAAGACAAATATGTTGGCTTTTGATTGTTCCTGTAAGGAAGAATAAACCAATATAACAATGAAATGTATCACTAGTAAAACAAATTTAATGCTTGATAATAAAGAATTGCATTGTTCATATCTATCCTTTTCCTATATATCATTTCAACTTAAAAGATGTTTCAAATTATTCACTAGTTTCATTCAATTCTTTGAAAAATAGATTAGAGGACTTGTTGAGATTTTATCATAAGATGGTTTTTTTGAGTGAAAAAAGAAAAACGAGTAATTTACCTTTGTTCACAAATAGGGGCATATAAGCATGGGCAAGATAAATTGTGAAAAAATCCATTTACATTTCACAAGATATGAAACAATTATTGATACCAAACTCATATCCCTTTCTTTCTTCCACAACTATATCAAATCTAAAGTTCTGTCTTAATACCCTGTATTAGTTACTCAGCTAGTTGCTTACCATTATCATGAAACTTCAGACCAAACTCAAGAACAAACAGAAAATACAATCATAGAAACTGAAATCTTAGTTCTTTATTCTATGATGTAAAAGATGCATTTTAAGGAACCATAAATTAATCTCCTATTATGTGAGCCTTCCAATCCATGTTTAATAGTTTCCCTTTCTCATTTTGCCACTTATTTGGTTTTTATTATGTTTCACTTACATGCTTAGAGGATAAGGAAAAAAGAACACATATGGAATTTCACAGCAAATTGATTGTGTTCTTTCTAGTTTTTTTGGAATCTCTCCCTATTCTAATCAAATTTTTTTTCTTGATATAATAAAAAGATAAAAATGTTAGTAGGATTTCTTAAGTGTTCCACTTTTTATCAATAAGATCTATCCACTTGGTAGGATCAACATCCTTTGGTGGGTGGTTTCTTGCATACTCCTCCCCGGGCTCTCGATGGTATCTCTAACAGCTGAATAACATAATAAAATATGAATATATGTACAAAGATATACATATCTATATGTGTATGAATTGAAAGTAACAAGACAGAATATATTTCACAATGCATAAATGTATAGTACCTCATGCTCAATCATAGGATTAGGTGTCACCGCCATCTTCAACCTCGACGGTCGATAATCATCGTCATTTTCCTCAATTGGTATTTGTTTTTCCTTAATTTCTCATGATTTTTGCTATTATGCATCTTGAAACCGATGTCAAGAGGCTAAATGTATGAGCACAAAGGAAGCAATACATATTCTTTGTTGTTACTAGTACTTTGGGACTGGATATATTCTTGTAGTTATATTGTAAATATTTTCTGCATTGGATGGTTTCATTATAAATGGTGACATTGTTGAACATTCACGAATCACGGTGTATGTGGGTGGGTGAAATGCTCAACTTGGGAATGTGAGAATGTCTAGTAGAATTTGCATTTAAAACCAAGACGTTGTAATCTGAGAAGTGATTTTAGAGAGGGCTTAGTTCATATGCTCTGACTACAATGAAACTTATGGAATTGTGAATGAACCATAATGTCTCACCTTGCCATACGGCTTGAGTTAGACTAGTAAAGGCGACTTTATGCTTCTATGGGCTTTTTAAAATAGTTTTCTTTTATCCATTCATGAATATAAACACATAGTTAAACTCTCATGTCTAATATGAAAGGATCATAGTTTACACTTCTCTTGAAACATAAATAATTGATTTTCTTTTTCAGAATGTTTTCTTTGTCATGATTGCCACTGGAAATTACTTGTGGTTGTGTAGATTGATTAAGGTTTACATGGGTCTTTGAGGAAACAACCGAAAATGCTTTCGAAAGTGAATTGAAAACTGGGGTGGGCAAACATACCGTAAGCAATTTTTTGTGAAATTCATTCTCCTTGCGTAGTTTCTGAATGTGTGTGTAGCTGGACTTCATAAGCCTAATGCAAAACAAAACAAAACAAAACAGAAGTTTATTTTTCACTCTCTTCAAGCAATTTGTGTGTATTAGTGTTTACATTATAATTTATTAGTATTTGACTCTTGAGAAATCACTGTTTACATTGAAATGAGTGAGCATTTGCTTCTGTTTTTAATCTTTGATGCTCATGTCCGCGTTAGGTCTTTGTTTCCATCTCAAATTGCCCTCTGCACTTCCTCTTCTTCTTCTTCCTTAGAGCCTTGGGCTCAGCTCTGGCCCTTGTAGCTGTAGCACTCCCTCCCATCCATCGCCAAACATTCATTCCATTGCCATATTGAACTAAGAATCCATATTTCGTAAAAGATCTCACCGCTCCACCACTACCTCCATAACTAATCTCGTTTGCACATTTTACAAATGGACCCGCTACCTCACTTCCTCCACTGGTGCAACCACCACCACTGCTGCCATGACTCATGTAACTTATCACATTCATATTTTCAGTGAAATTGTGAGTACCTTCCATGAGAAATTGCCCTTCTTCTGTCCCATCTGGATTATCATATATTTGTCTTGATTAGCCCTTGCAAAGTTCCATTCACTCAAGTTCTGCGAATCCATAGGATCCATTTCACACGGATGCAGCATTGTCTTTTCGAATTCATCAAAATTCTCTTAAAGTGTAGCCAATTGGTGTTGGATGACCTGTGGAAGCGTAGAACTATCTTCATTATGTGCTAACGGATCCTGGAATCGCCACATTCGCGATGTTCCATTTTTGAGTTCTTCGAAATCCTGTGGAATTGTATCAATCTGATTATCAATGAACTGTCGGAATTCTGAGTCAGTTTCATCATCTGGACAAAGTGGGTCCATGGTTTGAGCTTTAGAGGAATCCTGTTTTCAAGTGAGTTGAAGTTAGATGGAGACTAGACTAGTGTAGGAGATAATGCATGTACAAGCATATGGAACTTATCAAGAAACATATGGTAGAGACAGTCAATAAACTGTTTTTGGAAAACACTTGGAAAAACATTGAAAGTATTTCTAATCCAGTCATCTGTTTATAATGAACAAAGAAGTGAACATGTATAGGATAAATCAATAGAGTTTCAGAACCAAGTCAAAAGAAGAAGAAGAAGAAGAAGAAGAAGAAAAACTAGATGAAAATTTTGGCAAAAAAATAAAAAATAAATAGAAGCTGCTGCCTGATTACAAATCAAACCTGGTACCCTACCTATGAGCCAGACCCTAGTATATAACCAGTTAAAATATTTTTAATCTCACATGACCTTATATTGGTGTGTTCCCTGCTCTAGACTCCATTGATTCCTTCACGTGATCAACTAGCCCTAAGAAAACCTACAAATCAAATCAAATAATAAAAAAAAAAACCCTTAAAATGAAGTGATGGTGTAAATTTATATCTAATGCGATGAACTACACTTGAATGAAACAACTCTACAAAAATATCCCACTGTTTTACAAAAATATATTTTGAACCATACATATTTTAGTTTCTAAAACAATCCAATCAAGCCTCTTGAGATACACTAAATCATTAACATAAAAGAATAAAGAATCGAGATGCATATCAACACATATGAACCATTCATCTCTCGGTGAGAAAACTAATTGAAACGTAATTGACGTTATAATGCCCATATTCTGTTAATCAATGAAACATGTTATTTACACTCTGGCTAATGTAGGAGCATCTTAAACTCATGCAAAAAACAAACAACTTCATCAATCAGATTTTAGTTTAATCCTTAATTAAAATTGATGATTTCCTCTTCTTTTTGTGCCTTTTTTATTTTTTATCTATTAATCAATTGCTAGTGCGCAGACCAAAAGCAGAATAAATAATTTGTTAGCAAGTTGCTAGGTTTCTTGATAAAGAGGTGGTTGAAGGATCTAGTTGCAGAGGAGTCAAGTGCCATTAATACGTGTGACCTTTAAGTAAAAATTGGTGGGTAACGTTGGTGGCATTTAAGAGTAGTAGACAATGGTGAGGTATCAGTGGTGCTTGTAGCATAGTATATATAGTATATACCGAAATAATTATTGGAATTCGGTCTTTTGTTAGTCTCGGAAAAAAAAAAAAAAAAAATGAGGCGCCTTCTTCAACTTGTTTAAAAATCTTGAAGTTTGATATGTTAGGTTCTAGTTAGATCCTAAGTGGTATAAGCTATGGCGTCATATATCGACTCATTCATTTACTTGCATGGATTAGTTCTTTGTTTGAATTCAACTCTGCAAGAACCAAATGCAATCAAAGAGAAAACATCTCTTGCTACCCATATCTTGGATCACTAATTATTCAAACATCAAATTCACAAGATTGTCCGGTAACCACATATAGTCAAGCATGAATTACATGTATTGCAAAAAAAACAACTTGACCTTCCACTACTGCGTTTACGGGCATCACTCAATGTTTCCCAATCGAAGATTCTCGGATTGTTTTAAATGCATTATAAATGGGTTTGCTCTGGCCCAACCTTAGTGAAACTCAACCTTCTCTGGTCGCAAAACAAGCAAAGAGCATTACGATAACATTATCGACACTAACTCAACAAAGACCATCTTCAAGTCATCTAAAGAGTAAAGAAAAGGCACTGAACTTGTGATGGCGAGCGAGTTCGAGAGAGTCCTTGACGATTCGATGATTCACAATCCCCCAAACGATCCATAGTCGGTCTAGGATCTTCTCCAGCTCAACCAACTTTGGCCATGTGGGTTCCATGTAGTCTCCAATTCAACCAAATCACTCTCCTACAACTCCACCCATCAACTCTTATCAGAACCCACATACATCTATACCTATTCTATTACATAAAGCATACATACAGATCATTTGGTGTGAACTTTTTCTGAAACTTCGTCGTGCTTCTTATTTTTGTTTTTCAAGAATATAACTGTTAATTTAAAACTATACATCCAATAAATAAGCGCTCAACATTTTTAAATTTAACCCAAGCAGAGGCTACACATACGCACACAAAAAATAAAAAATGCAAGACCTTGCCTCACAATGACCATTAATGTGGTTCATGGCTAAATTTAGCACATTTCTGCAAGAAAAAATCAAACTCTATGGAAGAGCCCCATCAACAGTGCAAGCTTTGTTGAATAACATTTTGTTAAGGCACAAGGGAAATTTTTAGCCAATCATCGAGAAATATATATTTTAGATGAATGCGTACAAATAATGATAAACACAAATACGCAATATAACAAAACCAGTAATTTTGTCAGAACGAACAGATTTATTTGATTGTGCAATACCCCACAATGGTCAATGAGTTCTCAATCATATCTTGTAACGCCCTCAAAATTAAACCCGAAACATGGAATGCATTATAAAAAGAAAAACAATATATTGTTTAAATCATCAGAGTAATATGGAATGAAACATCAAATAAATGCCCTACGGGCTTACATCTTGCCAAGCCAACACTTGGACACAAATTCATGAGTTCTAACTCAAAACAAATAAAGCCCTAGGCTTGAAAATTTACATAGTTCAAATAAAGATAAATAAAAACATATAAAGCAAGTCTTCAAGTCCACATCCTCACAAGCTAAGTCCTTGGAGGTAATGAACCTTTGAACACGAAAATGAAGTTCCCATATAGGGTGACCCCCACCCCAGTACACAAATCGTAAACCATGCATAACAAATAAGTATAGTATTAGCATCTGATACATGGTAATCACATACTGTAATCAAGTTAAAATTTACATCATACGATTTTCTACTCTGCCTATAACAAGAAGTCTATAGCACACTTTACTTTCCACTTATGGCTCAGAACCTGGCCAAATAACTCAACGGGGGTTTCATCATTTATTAACCAAAACTTCCAATTCCACAGGAATAACAATTCAAGTTAGACCTAATCATAACAAATACATGAGTTGGTATTGTATCAATCATAATCAATTCACTTCCATACTTCCCGATTGATACACATTTTAGTCTTTGTATCAATAAAACACTTCAATATAAATAAGCACACATAAAAGTGATGCTAATGGAGTCCATCCCCTATCTCCTCCCAAACAAAATCCGGTTTAGAGGTCCATCCCCTATCTTCCCCTAAACCGTGGAGTTCATCCCCTATCTCCTCCCAACAAGTCCGGTTTAGAGGTCCATCCCCTATCTTCCCCTAAACCGTGGAGTTCATCCCCTATCTCCTCCAACTAATGCATATGCAATGAAACACACAATTGCCATATACAACACATAATTAATACACAAAAGTTCTGTATTAACTCAACAGTCAAATAATTGACTCAATTCCAGTTATACCTAAGCCGCATGCAAGGTCTACAACAATCAATGGCTATCCTCCACCGATAGCCCAAAACAGTTATTTCTAAGCGAGAGATAAATATCACAATATATATATATATTATCAAATCCACATGTGAGTGATTAAATATTCACTTACATCAACCAATCTCAATTTCCCAAATCTCATGAATTTAACCAATACACAATTCCCCTTTTTAAATTAATTTCATGAATTAATCTGTGACAAAACCCTAAGGTTTCTCCCAAAATTACCAAACCAACCCCCCCACATACCAGAACACTAACACTTAGGATTAAAACGTATACAAGGAGTAGGAAATCCCTACCTCAAAGCAATGAACCCAACAGAAGAAGATGAAAATGTTTGCCCAAATGACAAAGTGCTCCAAATCCAACAATGCTCAGATTAAATGAAAGCCCTCACTCTCCTCTACCTTTTTAATGAAGGAACTAGGTTAGAAACGCCCTCTAGATAGATCAAACCCAAGGAAAAGATGAGTTGAGAGAGAAGAAACTCGGAACTAGGGTTTTTGGATCAAAAATTGTGAAAAAGGACGTTTTAAAACTGCTGCTGCGTTTAAATACTGGACAGGCTCGCTCGAGCGAAGACATGGTCGCTCGAGCGACCAGACACAAGAAATACTCGCTCGAGCTAAGAAAAGCTCGCTCGAGCCAAGAACTCGATGCTTCAGGTCTGCAACCCAGAAGCACGCTCGAGCGACAGAAAGCTCGCTCGAGCGAAGAACTCGAAAACATACACCTCGCTCGCTCGAGCGAAGAAAACCTAGCTCGAGCGAAGACACTCTGCTCTCAGGTCTATACTAGACGCAATCTCTCACTCGAGCGAAGAAATCCTGGCTCGAGCCACTAGAGACAAAAACTCAACCCTCGCTCGAGCGACCAAACCCTCGCTCGAGCGACCAACTCAAAAACTGGACAGCAAGATTTGGTTTCCGAACCCAACCAACCTGAAACAGACCTGCCCAAAACATCCTATAACTCAAAATGAGAAGTTAAAGAACGACGACAACAATTAAACCATGCTAGGATCTACGGAACCTAAGTTCGGATACAATAATCAAATGGGAAAAGACCGGGGTCGCTATATATCTCGTGTTTGTATACATATTCAAGGAATGATGCAACCCACAAAAAGAGTAAGGAAAACCAAAATAAAAGAAGCATTCAGCCCTAACCATGATTCCTTCCATAACTATATAAAATCCTAACATATGGGCAAAATTTAAGTTTTTGATATGTGGAAATATTTCCCAATATAAGATAGCAATGGCGATAACTTTTCCGAGTAACAAAAATCATAAATCGAAATAATAAGGGTTATTTGGGTTATACACGATTATAGGTGAATAAACGCACTACTGTTGAGATTCCTTGTCCTACAAATGGTTAGCATTATTGCAGGCAACAAATAAAAACATACTTATAGACATAGCCAAGTGAAAATAAATAAATAAAAGCTGAGCCAAGTAAAAAATGGTGATTAGAGCAATAATATAGGCATTTTGAAGCGAGAGAGAGAGATTGTAGCCAATGCCAAGGATATGTGCGAATGAGAATCCCATGGAAATTTCTTGCATCTAATAAGATTGTTCACAAAAAATAGAGTCAACTTGCTCAAGATGCAAAACTGGCACCCACAAACTTTAGAGACTTTTCGATAAGCGATTGCATAAGCAGATCCATCCACACAAGAATTCACTCTTAGAAAAATGAAAAAAAAAAAAAAACAAAACAAAACAAACAAACCCATTATAGAACATATTTGTTGACATGATTTATTATTCTATGACTAATATAAAGGGAGGGAAGGATAGACAAATTATTGTGCATCCACAATGATTGAAAAAATCAACACTAGCAGATTATTTGGAAATTCAGATCACACAACCACATAGGTGGAGCAATCAAAGATACACATTAGGCTCCAAGTATTTTGCAGAAGAGTAGGAATGGTGATTGATGCAGTTGAAGGAAGATGTATCCGTCTCTATTATTTAATTTTGTTATAGTGCGTAATACTTAAAAACTGAATGAACAAAGAGGATATGTAATTGTTGCGCTCAAGAAATCATGTTCATTCACCCTTGGTATTAGAGAAAATGCTTCAAATACCAAACACAAAACAGAATGTCATGAGTTGTTAATACAATTTTCCCCAATTTGCTTTTCAATCAAATGTAGGCTGTTGAGAATCTTAAGCTTTCCAATTATAGATTGCATTAAAAGCCCAAAAACACTGTAATCCACAGTGATATCTCATCAACTTGTCAGACCATGTGAAGACAAAGGGAATTGATCAAGCAATTTTTATCGGGAAGATTAATTAAAATCCTGCCGAAATCAGAGAGTTATGTCACACCTACATTTAATGAGAAACAAATCCGTATCATTGAGAAGCAAAAAAATAAGACATAATTTCAGTATATTTCTACCATGAAGCATCAAACTCGTACTTTAAAGTAGAAACCTTCAATGCACCAATAAAATGCTAAAGTCAAAACACCAAAAATTTCAAGCTTCAATCAAGGCTTTGGATATAATCAAAAGGCATGACGTTTCTCATAATAACTCACACTATCAACAATAACAACTTTTTCCCAATACATTTTGGAGACTTGAGGATCCTCCAGGAATCAAAGTACAAAATCAAATTAGGACTTGTGTCCGAATCATCAATCGAATTGACTCTAGGAATAAAAAACACACCATATAATTACGGACTCGGAACACTAATCAAACTATCAAATTCCCAATTTGCTCAGTTCATTTTCTGATTCCAACACATAAAACATTAAGCAAGTGAATCAAACAGAGGAAGAAACTTGGGAACCAGCAATTTTGTAGATGAACTATTGTTAACTAGCAGATTGGTCTAGACTCCTGAATCCATTTCATTTATAGACTAGTGTCAACAAAACAACAAACCTCATAGTACAACATGTTCAATCAAAAGATCAAACATTAACCAGCATGTCCAAACATTGTGAAAAAAACAAACCCACCTCAGAAAACACCTAAGAAACACCTAGAAGGAGAGAGAAGAAATGAGGAACTTCGTATTAAATCATGGCGCTCCTCGATCTGGAATGCGTCTGCCGCTCATGGGAGAGAGCCATAAGAAGAGATTAAGGATTTTGGTTCAAGAGATTGGGATTTTGGTTGAAGAGATTCGGGTTTTAGTAACTAGCGGGAATGGGAAAAAAAAAAAACAAGGCGGGCCGAAGTGGTTGAATGGAATTTTTTTTTTATTTTTTTAATTTTTGATTTCCATCACAAATGAATATTTAAAAATTTTATTTTTGTTAAAATAAATTTTTTATAGTTAATGAAATTTTTGTTTTTATTTTTTGTTTCTTTTAGTTATTAAGGTTGGAAATTTATTTGTTTCATTTTTATTTTAATGAATAAATTTTTTTTTCATTTTGAATAAAAATATTTTTCATTAAAATAAAGTTAATTTTGTCATCAATGAAAAATAATTTTTCTGCGACCCTTTTTTTTGTTACTAAAAATCAAAATTAATTTTTGTGGTAGATGATAGGAGGCGCGATAGTGGTGGATAAGAGGTGATAGTGGTGGTGGTGGTGGTGGTAGTGATGGCGAATGAGATTAGTGGTGAAGTTGTG
Organism: Camellia lanceoleosa; assembly: GCA_025200525.1. Lineage (NCBI taxonomy): Eukaryota > Viridiplantae > Streptophyta > Magnoliopsida > Ericales > Theaceae > Camellia > Camellia lanceoleosa. The sequence goes on from JANUSC010000408.1 coordinate 166,414, forward strand.
GTAGTGGTAGGAGATAGAGTAGCGGTGGTGGATGAGAGGTAATGGTAATAGTAATGGTGGTAGTGGAGTGGCGGTGATGGTGGTAGTAATGATGGCAAGTAGAGTGCTTGATGGTAGTAGTTGTGGTAGTGAAATGTCATTTCTTGATGGTGGTAAAGGTGGTAGAGGAGATGGGTGGTGAGAGAGAAATAAGTGAGAGAGATAGAGAAGAGATAGAAAGCAGTGATGGCGATAGAAAGACAAAGTGGTCACCAAAAGTGCATTTTCTTGTAGTATCTCGATAAATCAAAAGATAGCTTGGTAAATAGAGAAGAATGGAGAGGAGTAAGCAAGCGAACACAATGAGGAAGAGACAAATGAGCAGACAAATAAGCGAGGATAGAGAGAAAATAGAGAGAAGAGTGATGAGTGAAAGAGAGTGAGAGGCAGAGAGAAAGAGAGAGAGAGAGATGATGCGAGAGATAGACAAAAGAGAAATAGAACAAAAAGAGATGAGCGAGATAAAGACATAGAGAGAGAAGAAAAAATGAAGCGAGAGAGATATATAGAAATGGCGAGAGAGACATAGAGAAAAGAGATGAAAGAGATAGAGAGAAGAGAGATAAGCGAGAGAGAGAGATGAGTTCTGAGGAGAGAGAGAGCGGATGAGAGAGATAGAGAGGAGAGATGAGCGAGAGAGAAGAGAGAGAGACAGAGACAGGACAAAGAAGAGTGATGAGTTAGAGAGAGAAAGAAGAGAGAGAGACAAAGAGAGAAAAAGATAGAAAGTGAGAGACATAAAAAAGGCAGCGGAGAAAGAAGAGAGATGAGCGAGAGAAATAGAGAGAAATGAGATGAGAGAGATAGAGAGAAGCGAGATGAGCGAAAGAGGCAGAGAGAGAAAAAAAGAGATGAGATAAAGAGATAGATGAGTGAGAGATACCTGAGAGAGAGAAGAGAGCGAGATGAATGAGACAGAGAAGGTGAGTGAGAGAAGAGAAAGAGAGAGAGGAAGATGAAAAATTGGTGAAAAGAGGCGAGAGGGAAGAGATTAGGGATTTTTGGTTTTTGGGCGGGTGGTTTGAGATTGGGGATTTTTGTTTGGGTTGGAGACTCTGAGAATAGGAATGGAAAAAAAAAAAAAAAAAAGGTGGGAAACATAGTGGGAATGGAAAAAAAAAAATTTTTGATCACAAATGAATTTTAAACAACAAAAGCGTGATTTAACCTTTTTTTTTTTTTGTGACAGGTTTCAAAAAAAGAAAATTTATTTTTTGTTAAAATAAATTTTTTTTTTTGTAGTTAATGAATTTTTTTTAACTAATAATTTGTTTTTGTAGTTAAAAATTAATAATAATATTTTTTGTTATAGATTGAAATTTATTTGTTTTATTTTATTTTAATGAAAAATTATTATTATTATTATTATTATTTTATCAAAAGTCACATTTTTTTTTTTTTGACAAAGGCTTGAGTCTAAAAAGGCACATTTTTCACTACCAAGTTGTGCCGTCTCAAAAGTCACATTTTTTTTTGACGGCAAGTCTTGGGTTAAAATCCTTTTGCTTAATATATAGTATAGATATAGATATAGATAGATATATGTAGATATAGATATAGATAATATAATATAGATAGATAGATGTGTTGAAATGTTCAAGGAATTTTGTTTATGCTGGTCTTTAATGCATTAAAATTTAATTATGAAAGGGTTTTGACCAAATATCCCCAAAGGCATGGGGATTGGGAGAAATTAACAAATGATGAGTTTTTTTTTGTTTAAATCAAAAAATTAAAAAATTAGGATTAGGATATTGGAGTTCTTACAAGGCTTGTAGGTTAAAAATCTCATTTTCCTTAGATAATTGTGTTTACAATTATCTATATATGTGAATTCCGATTTTTAATTTTTTTTAAATGTCTTCTTTTTTCCTTTTTATATTATATTAAAGTTTAATATTTTGATATTTTGTATGAGGAGATTTTAAATCTTGATAGAGATTTTGACCAAATCAATAAATGCAAGCATGTGAAAAGACATGTGGATTGAAAAAAGTTAATAAATCTTGATCGAGGATTTTGACCAAATTAATAAATGTTGATTTTTTTAAATAAAAATTTAGAAAATTGATTGGGATATTGAAGCTCCCCACGGACCTTGGGGTTAAAAGCTATTTTGATTAATATATAGTATATATATAGATTAAATAAGAATTTATATTTGTTTTAGATATTTTTTTAATATACTAATTATTTTTTTAAAAATTTTTATAAAAATAATTTAACAATCCCATCACTAGCCATAGTATATGCGAGAAGTTGAAAAGGGTGTAGGAGTAGGTATGAGAAAAGTCAAAAAGTGAGTTGGGAGAAGTCAATAAATGCTGAGTTTTTTTTTTTTTTTAAATCAAAAATTTTTAAAATTAAGATTGGGATATTAGAGCTCCCATAAGGTTTGTAAATTAAAAACCTCATTTTCCATATATAATATAATATATAGATAGATAGATAGATAGATAGATAGATATAAATATGGCACATAACGTTTATATGACACAAGGACCAAAGTATCGGGACAACTGCTGCAATTTGCCCTCATCTAAATTAAAGGGATTTAAAAAGTTAAAAAAAAAAGGAAAAAAATTATAATATTAAAAAATGTTCACTAAAAAAATATAGATTAAAAATCAAAAATTAATTATTGAAAACTCCATACTAAACAAGGTAATGTTTTTTTATTAATTTTGAAAATTTAAAAATTATTATTAATTTTTCCTCTGTTTTTTTTTCTCACAAAAAAAAAAAAGCTACATTAATTATCTTTTTTTTTTTTTTTTTTTTTTTTTTTTTTTTTGTGGAAAGGGGTTTTGACCTGCGATTTTTCTAAAATGTGTGTTCTAGATGGAAATGGTAGAATTGCTTCAGATAATGAGAAAAAGTGCTTATGCAAGGGGCACCTTCACTATGAGAAAGAATAGTCGGTTTTGCATAAGGTGCCTTCTTGGATAATAGCTTTCAATATTGACATGCATGAAGGGCTTAAGTGTGAGACATATGAGAGGGGCTTTAATGCGAAAATAAAAGAAATGGTTTCTGAGTGTCTTCACCTTCCGACTTCAATACTTGTGAGAGAGGAGTAGGCTCAAGTCAGAGAGAAATGAGGGTTTGTAGGAAGTGTCTTCTTGGGTCATGACTTGAGTGTCCGTGCACATGAAAATGGGTGATAAGGGTCGAGTGTGTCTCTTGGGGTGACGGTTTGGTTCAAAACACAAAACCATAGCATTTTAATAAAGAGAAATAATTAGTGATAAAATATTTTTGTCTCCTTAAATACAAAACGAGAATTTATTATTGGTGGCGAAATATTTTTGTCTTCCACAACATAACCTTATGAGGCGAAAAATATATTAAATCGCGCAATCAATCGAGAATTTATTAGTGATGAAATATTTTCATCTCCCACAACTTATTCTTCAAAGATAAAAATATATTTGTCGCCCATTTAATAGAAAGATGAAAGCGGCATCGTTTGCATGATGGAGTGTTTATTGGTGATGAAATATTTTTGTCTTCCATAACTATCATTCGGACAAAAATATATTTGTCGCCTAATAAATGGAAATATAGCGACATTGTTTAATAGGTAGAAATTTATTGGTGACAAATTACGTTAAATGCATAAAAATATATATATTTTGTGACAAAAATGTTAAATCTCCAATGGGCTAAAATAATTAGTGCCAATGCAAATGAAATTGGCGCTGAATTTTCTTGAGATGAAATTTTTTGTCTCCTATCGTTTGAGAAAAATTAAAACAAGCGACAAAATTAATATTTTGTCATCTTTGGGTTAAATTTTAAGACAAAAAATTTAAATCACCAAATTTTGTCACAATAATAACTTAGATTTCTTGTATTTTGTTTCCTTATTTAATTATTATTATTATTATTATTTTCTTTTTGTGGAGAGGGGTTTATTGTGAGAAAGAATAGTAGCTTTGCACAAAATGTCTTCTTGGATAATAATGTTTGCATACACAAATGGCTTAAATGTGAGATAGAATAGAGGAACTTCAGTGCAAAATAGAAGAGATGGTTTATAGAGATTGTTTTCTCAAGTCCACGACTTCAATACTTGTAAGAGAGGAGACTCAAGTGTCTTGAGAGAAATGAGGATTTGTAGAGGTGTCTTTTGGTCCGACTTTAGTATTTGTGTGTATGTGAAAGTAAGTGATTAAGAAAGAGTGTCTCTTAGTTTTGACGGCATTTTAATAAAGAGAAATAATTAGTGACAAAATATTTTCGTTTCAAACTTATATGTTAGATTTGCCTAATCAACCAAAAATACAAAAACAACGTTGTGTGGGGATGGAAAATTTATTGGTGATGAAATATTTTAGTCTCCTTCAACAATGTTATGAGGCGAAAATATATTAAATGCACAATCAATCAAAATGTAACACGACACGTGAAAAATTTATTAGTGACGAAATATTTTCGTCTCCCAAAAACATATCCTTCCGAGACAAAAATATATTTGTCGCCTAATTAACAGAAAGATAAAACCATCATGAAGGGTTTATTGGTGGCGAAATATTTTCGTCTCCCATAACTATCCTTCCCGGACAAAAATATATTTGTCACCAAATAAATAAGAAATGAAACGACATCGTCTAATAAGTTTGGAATTTATTGGTGGCAATTCCTTTAATATAAAAAACTTTAGATTTTGTGAAAAAAATGTTTGTCTCAATGAGCTAAAATAATTGGCGCCTCTTTTTTCTTTGGCAATTTATTTTTAAGTCTCCTATAGTTTTGAGAACAATTAAAAGAAAGCGACAAAAGTAATATTTGGTCAAATTTGGGTTATGTTCTAAAAGCGAAAATAAATTTTATCACCAAAATTTAAAATTAATTATTGAAAACTCCATACTAAACAAGGTAATGTTTTCTATTAATTTTGAAAATTACAAATTTTTATTATTTGTTTCTTTGTATTTTTTCTCACAAAAAAATAGTTACATCAATTATCTTTTCTTTTTCTTTTTTTTTGTGGAGAGAGGTTTTGTGTAACAACCCTCACTTTGAATCGATCTTGCTTGCATGTATTTTGTATGACCTTGAATTGTCAAGTTTGTAATCTTGATACTTGCCTTGTTTTGCTTTGTTTTATTGTAAGTTCTTTGGAATTCGTGTTTTGTTTGGAGGCGTGGCGAGAATTATTCGGCATAGTTTGCCTTTGAGCCTTTGCGTTTTGGCGATTTGGAACCTTAGCCGACCTCCATCTTCACCCGGCATGTTTTGAGATGTTACCTTTGGGCGAAGTGTGTATCGTGAAATTTGTGATGTTTAATGCTTGTAATCTTTGTCCTTGGCGAGGTATGGCCTAAGTAGAGATGTAGTACACCCGAGCCAAGGTGTGTACAGCTTAGTCAAGTGTCGTCCTCCTAACCTTTGTCTTTGTTGACTGTTGCGAAGTCTTGTCTTTGGCGAGGTCATTCTAACTGCGTGTAGCATAGCGTGTTGTGTCGCTTTGTCGAGACTTGTCTTGTCTAGCGATCACCTTTCTGCTGCACCAATCCGGTGATGCCACGTGTCAGTGAAGGCTATGACGGTAAGACCTATAATACATCATTGTGTAACTTTTGATTATGATTTGGTCTCAAATCTTTGTCTTGTTTAGAAGCTCTAGAACTTGGAGTTAAATTTTAGTGTGAGAGTTGAGCTCAAGGCTTGATCGTGGAAGATCGAACCGTTGGATTTCAGTTTGAGGTTAGATTCTTGTTCTACATCGATTGTTCTTATTGATCATCTAGATGCATTGCATGATTGGATCTGTTTTGCATGTCATGCATTGATTTGAACTTGGTTTTGAAAGAAAAATGTTGTTCTTGTGTTCTTAAAGGAGAACCTTGTTTTGATCAAAGTTTGGAACAAGAATCATGTTTTGTGTTTGTTCTTGCATAATTTTCTCGAATGAGTACCCTAGTCCACGTTTTGAACTCTTAGCTTGAAAACCCCAGTTTCGTATATGTGAGTTGGATTTGACATGCATGATCTTGTTCTTCGTGCCCTTTGAAAGGAAACTCGGGTTTTCTAACTTTGCCTTGTTTTGGCTTTCGAGTCCACACCTCGGCGGGGAGGTGTAGGACCTCGGCTAGACTGGATGGTACCAGTGCACTCCTGTGATGGGAAGTAATGTTTTGATTCCTTGCAAGTATGTCGAGCTCGTTATGACGGTATGGTTTGGTATGTGTTTGTAGGACTTTGATCTTTGCTTGAGCCTACACCTGAACGCCGAACGGAGTGGTGCTTTTAATAAAGCTATGTTATAAAGCTTTTGATAAACCTTGCTTGTTTAAGCTTTGGTAAAAGTAATTGCTAAGCATGAATGATTAGCCTATTTTGATGTTTTGTATATGGGCTTGTTTTGATGGTATTCTTGAAAGTCCTGTCTTTGGAGGACTCTAAACTTTAAGCGACACTAGAGGAAAGGTAAGTATGAACCGTCTTGATGATGTCCTTGTAATGAGTTGAGCTTTGTTTGGTTTCTTTGGAAAGTCCCTTGTCTTTGGAGGACTCTAAACTTTCAGATACATCTTGTTAAAGGATCACAGTCCTTTCTTTGGAAAGTCCTTGTCTTTGGAGGACTCTAAACTTTGATACATCTTGTTAAAGGATACGGTCCTATCTTGCTAAGATAAATGTTAAAAGCAGACTCTGGGCCTAAGTAACACAAGTCCCTTGTGCTAGAGGACTTTAAACTTTTGTAGCACCACTTGGTGAAAAAAAGGACTCTGGGCCTAAGTCACAAACCGGTGAAAAAAGGACTACGGGCCTAAGTCATATAAGCTTGATATGTTTTGTCTTGAAGATTACCTCGGCTACTACTTGTGCTATCTCGGCAAATGTTTTGACTTGTAAGACTTGTTGGATGAATCGGTTCATCACTTGATTGATACAACTTGTTTGTCTTGTTTTGGAAGGAACCTCGGCTACTACTTGTTTTAATCTTTGTATTGCTTTATGCGGTAGGATTTGTGAGATGAATACGGTTCATCTCTTGTTAGTACTGACTTGATATTCTTAAGCTTGGCGGGAACCTCGGCTATTGTTTGAATGGTTTTGATATGCTTTGTTTTGGCGGACTCGGCTATTATTCATGCAAACCTTTATTTCTAGTACCATTCCTTTGAGTTTCCAAGCTCACCCCTCTCTATATATATGTAGGTGATGAAGCGGGCCGGCCACGCCTAGAAATATTTGTCTGACTTGTTTTGGGATTTTGTTATGCCGACTTGACTTGCTTACATCGTTTGTTTTGTGATTACCTCGGCATATGTGTTACTTGGGATTCTTGAAAATCATGCTTCTTTGCTCGTAACATTTGTATTTGTATATGTAAATTTGAAAGCCTTTTGATCGAGGATGTAACTTGTATTTGTTTTGTTATCTGTAGAGGTGCGATTACATTATGTATGCATTTACATTTGATCTATGCCTGACTCTCAAGGACCATTTGTATTTAGTTTATTAAACCGCATATGTGAGCCCCTATGATTACTCGATGTGTGTGAAATTTTGTAAGCGGCCTTTGGTAATTACGGATTCTTGGCCATCTCGACACCGACCTACTAAAGGCGAGTTGGGGTTAAGTGACAGTGGTATCGAGCACAAGTTCCTCATAGTCGTTGATTCACACACTCGAGTCCTAAAAGAGCATAGGATTCCATTTAGAAAGATGCTAGGGTTGCATCATATTGCTTGCTATTTGAACAAGGTGTGCATTGTCTTGACTTGTAATTGTTACTTACTGCGGAGTTATTTGTTTACTTGCTTTAAAGTCACACTTTGTATACTCATAGTATCATGAGGAGAGGTAGACCTCCACTTGCGAGATCGGTCTGAAGGCAGTTGGACGAGAATGGAAAGATTAATGGAAGGATTGACTAGTGAGTTAAGGCAAATAAGGCAGCGATGCGCTAGTACTACATCGACCAGTAGAAGCGGGGCGAATGGCGAAATGTAGTCCCTCCTCCACCTCCCCGATGCCACAAGTCGCTCCACCCGACCTTATATGGAGATGGCACAATAGCTTTGATCGGGGAGTTCAAGAAGATGAGACCACCAAGGTTTTACGGAGGTATTGAGCCAATGAAGGCGAGGCATGGGTTTTGGAAATGGAGAAAGCTGTTTGAGATTTTCCCGGCACCGATGTTGAAGGTGACTTTATTGCATTCACCACAGACGGCGATGCTCGGAGATGGTGGATGATGACGGAAGAAACTAACCTGGTTTAACACAGGCAAGGTTTTGGAACTATTTTACAAGAAGCATTTTCCCTCGGCGTTGAATCGCAAGGCTCTGAATTCGGACTTTGGCAAAGGTAGTCGAGCGATGGCGGAATATGATCGCTTTTCTTGAATTAGTAAGGTTTGTACCTCACATGATCAATGATGAATACATGAAGGCTAGGAAGTTTGAAAGTGGGCCAGCGGACCGATTCAAGACGGGTTAGCTTTGCTCGATATCTTGAGCCTATCTTAGAAGTCTTGAACAAAGCCGTTTTGGCGAAACCAACGAGCAGTGCGAACTCGGGAGAGAATCGGCGGAAGAGCAGAACTATGACAATCACGAACACAGTTGAACACCAATAAGAAGATGAACAAGGCGATCTTTGGTTATCCAAAGCGGAAGGCAATACTAAGCGACATGTTGATTGTGGGAAGCAACATTTTGGGGTTTGTCGTCGGACATCTGGTGCTTGCTATGAATGTGGAGAAGTGGGTCATTTTGAGAGAGATTGTCCTAAGACACAGGGTGCAACCAGCAAGAAAGGTGAGAATACCTCAGTGCAGTTCAAAAGAATAATCTTTGGGAAAGACGGATGAATGAGGCGAGTATTTGCACTAGTGCGGGGATACTCGAATCTTTGAGGCGGTGGTGTCGGTATACTTCTAATTTGCTCGAAATGCTTATGTGTTAGTTGATTAAGACTCTCGCTTTTCGTTTGTTTCTACTAAGTTTGCGAGAAGATTAATAGGAAATTAGAATCTCTTGATTATGTGCTATCTGTGTCTACTCCGTCAGGAGATCCATGATTGTTGCATCCATTTATAGAGCATGTGTTGTTGTCATTGAGCATGTTGAGCGCTAGTTGATTTAATGCCCTTGAATATAGATCAATTCGATGTTATATTGGGAATGGATTGGTTAGTAGCAAACCACGCACTCATTGATTGTGTTTGAAGAGTGTCACATTGAAACCCCCAAACCTAGAAGTTATTTTTGAGGTAAAGGTAATTCCCCACCTTATTTAATCTCATCCATGAAGGCACGTAAGTTGATCCAAAAAATTTGTAAGGGTTATTTGTGTAGTATATTGAAAGATCGGGATGGAAATGTTAGTTTAGCCGACATCGATTGTTCATGAGTTCGTAAGCGTCTTTCCTAATGATTTACGGCCATTTGGTCGATAGAAATAGAGTTCTTGTTGATGTTATATCGGGAACACGGTAGATCTCCAAAACACCATATAGAATGGCTGACCGAACTTAGAAATTGAAACTACAATTGCAAGAGTTGTTGGACAAAGGGATTTATTAGGCGAGCACATCACCATGGGGAGCACACGTGTTATTTGTTAAGAAGAAGGATGGCACACTTACGCCTTTGTATTGATTATAGAGAACTCAATAAGGTCACCATTAAGAATAAGTACCCATTACCTAGGATTGATGATTTACTTGATCGATTACAAAGAACCGAGTCTTTTCCAAGATTGACCTTAGGTCAGGCTACCATCGACTTAAGGTTAAGGCGGAGGATGTTGAGAAGGCGCCTTCCGGACTAGATATAGCCACTCTGAATTTTTAGTGATGCCTTTCGGATTGACCAATGCCCTATTTGCATTTATGGATTTAATGAGCAGAGTCTTCAAGCCCCCTTAGATGAGTTTGTGGTCGTCTTCATCGATGATATATTGATTTATTCCAAGAGTGAAGTTGAACATGAAAACCATCGAGAATTTCTTCTTGAGATATTGAGAGGCAGGAAGCTGTATGCTAAATTTAACAAGTGTGAGTTTTGGCTTTCTACTATTTCATTTACGGGTCATGTAATAAATGAAGAAGGTATTTGATTGATCAGAGCAAAATAGAAGCCGTGGTAAATTATTGGCCGACCAATGTGTCAGGGTTGAAGTTTTACGGGTTTGGCGGTTACTCTGAGGAAGTTAAGTAAAGAATTCTCGGGATTGCAACTCCATTGACACAATTGACTAGGAAGGAGCACCGTATGAATGGTGAAGATCGAGTCGACTTTTAGGAACTAAAAGGCGAGGTTAGTTCTGACACCGATCTTGGTACTTCCATCGGTAATGAGGAGTTTCATGTTTCTGATGATCGTCGCATAAGGGTTTTGGGTTGTGTATTAATGCAAGGAGGTAAGGTTATAGCATATGCATCTCGTCAATTGAAGCCACATGAGAAGAACTATCCTACCCGTGACTTGGAGCTAGCGGTAGTGGTATTTGCTTTGAAGATTTGGCGTCATTACTTGTATGGAGCTTCTTGTCGGTTTCTGAGATCATCGAGCTTGAAGTATCTATTCACTCGAAGAATTGAACTTGAGACAAAGAAGATGGCTCGAGTTGTTGAAGGACTTCGATATCTTGATTCAATATCACCCGAGGAAAATAGCGTGGCGGCGCTCTGACGAAAATCGGTTGGAAATTTGGCATGCCTAACATTGATTTCGAGAACCAACCATTGTTGAAGAAGTAAAGGCAAGACAAATGGAGGATGAATTCTTGAGAAAAAGTAGCCGATGAGATTGTTACCAAGCAGAGATCAGGGTACACCTTTGAAAACCAAGTGCTTAAGTTTGAAGGAAATTGTGTGTGGCGATGTTAGAATTTGAAAAGGAAGATTTTCTTTGAAGCCCATAATTCCAAGTTCTTTGTTCATCCGAAATACCAAGATGTACCATGATGTAAAAGCAGATGTTTTGGTGGCCAAACATGAAGAGAGATAGCGAATTTGTGTCCCAGTGTTTGCATTGCGGCAAGTAAGCGAACATCGAGACGGCGGGACTTCTACAACCTTTGCCGATCCACGAGTGGAAGTGGGAACACATCTCTATGGATTTTGTGGTAATTGCCGAGAACACGAAGGTATGGATTCGATTTGGGTTGTGGTAGATAGACTAACCAAGTCGACACACTTTTTGCTGTTAAGACTACTTTCCATGTTGATCAACTTGCCCTACTTTATGTGAATGAGATTGTTAGACTTCATGGAGTCTTAGATGTCAATAGTGTCGGACGGAGATCCTAAATTTGTTTCAGTTTTGGCGAGTCTCTGAAGAGCCTTTGGAGCGAGGCGAGATTTATACGACTTTTCATCCCAGACGGATGGGCAAGCGAAAAGAACGATTGAGACACTTGAAGATATGCTTAGACTACGTGTATTGGATTTCCAAGGAAATTGGGGAATGCATTTGCCATTAGTGGAATTAAACACAACAGTTATCAGAGTATTGGTATGGCAAGTATGAAGCTCTATATGGAAGAAAATCGGTCGCCGATATGTTGGACGAAGTCGGAGATAAGGCTCTGCTTGGTCCCGAACTCATTCAAGTAACAACGAGAAGATTAAACTTATTGACGAGAGGATTAAAAGCGCGGGCCGACAAAAGAGTTATCTTGAGCCGAGAAGAAATGAGCTAGAATTGAAGTTGGGGATCACGTATTCCTAAAGGTTTCACCAATGAAAGGAGTTTCAGTTGGGAAGAGAGGTAAGTTAGCACCCGTTATATTGGCCCATTTGAAGTCCTTGACAAGGTTAACTCGTTGCCCTCTGAACTTGCTTTGCCACGATTGAGCCAAGTCCTGCGTGTTTCATGTTTTGATGTTAAGGAAGTATATTAGGGATCCTTGCATGTGATTAAGCGATACGGAATCGAAGTTAATGAGAATTTGGGCTATGAAGAAATAAGCGTCTATTGTTAGAGACAAGTTAAGCAATTGAGAAACAAGTCGATACCAATGGTAAAGGTGGAATGGAAAAGCACTATGGCAAGGGCATACATAGGAAATGGAAGAGAAATGAGAATTAGACATCGAGTTATTCTTGGACCAAGGTATAGTAAGTTTGGGGTCCAAACTTCCTTAAGAGGTAGGATGTAACAACCCTCACTTTGAATCGATCTTGCTTGCATGTATTTTGTATGACCTTGAATTGTCAAGTTTGTAATCTTGATACTTGCCTTGTTTTGCTTTGTTTTATTGTAAGTTCTTTGGAATTCGTGTTTTGTTTGGGCGTGGCGAAATTATTCGGCATAGTTTGCCTTTGAGCCTTTGCGTTTTGGCGATTTGGAACCTTAGCCGACCTCCATCTTCACCCGGCATGTTTGCGAGATGTTACCTTTGGGCGAAGTGTGTATCGAAATTTGTGATGTTTAATGCTTGTAATCTTTGTCCTTGGCGGTATGGCCTAAGTAGAGATGTGGTACACCGAGGCCAAGGTGTGTACAGCTTAGTCAAGTGTCGTCCTCCTAACCTTTGTCTTTGTTGACTGTTGCGAAGTCTTGTCTTTGGCGAGGTCATTCTAACTGCGTGCTTAGCCTTAAGCGTGTTGTGTCGCTTTGTCGAGACTTGTCTTGTCTAGCGATCACCTTTCGCGCACCAATCCGGTGATGCCACGTGTCAGTGAAGGCTATGACGGTAAAGACCTATAATACATCATTGTGTAACTTTTGATTATGATTTGGTCTCAAATCTTTGTCTTGTTTAGAAGCTCTAGAACTTGGAGTTAAATTTTAGTGTGAGAGTTGAGCTCAGAGCTTGATCGTGGAAGATCGAGCCGTTGGATTTCGTTTTGAGGTTAGATTCTTGTTCTACATCGATTGTTCTTATTGATCATCTAGATGCATTGCATGATTGGATCTGTTTGCATGTCATGCATTGATTTGAACTTGGTTTTGAAAAGAAAAATGTTGTTCTTGTGTTCTTAAAGGAGAACCTTGTTTTGATCAAAGTTTGGAACAAGAATCATGTTTTGTGTTTGTTCTTGCATAATTTTCTCGAATGAGTACCCTAGTCCACGTTTTTGAACTCTTAGCTTGAAAACCCCAGATTTCGTATATGTGAGTTGGATTTGACATGCATGATCTTGTTCTTCGTGCCTTTGAAAGGAAACTTCGGGTTTTCTAACTTTGCCTTGTTTTGGCTTTGAGTCCACACCTCGGCGGGGAGGTGTAGGACCTCGGCTGAACTGGATGGTACCGAGTGCACTTCCTGTGATGGGAAATAATGTTTGATTCCTTGCATGTATGTGAAGCTTCGTTTTGAGAGTATGGTTTGCTATGTGATTGTAGGACTTTGATCTTTGCTTGAGCCTACACACGAGGCCGAGGTGAGTGGTGCTTTTAATAAAGCTATGTTATAAAGCTTTTGATAAATCTTGCTTGTTTAAGCTTTGGTAAAAGTAATTGCTAAGCATGAATGATTAGCCTATTTTGATGTTTTGTATATGGGCTTGTTTTGATGGTATTCTTGAAAGTCCCTGTCTTTGGAGGACTCTAAACTTTATGACACTAGAGGAAAGGTAAGTATGAACTTCGTCTTGATGATGTCCTTGTAATGAGTTGAGCTTTGTTTGGTTTCTTTGGAAAGTCCCTTGTCTTTGGAGGACTCTAAACTTCCTTGATACATCTTGTTAAAGGATCAGTCCTTTCTTTGGAAAGTCCCTTGTCTTTGGAGGACTCTAAACTTTTAGCGATACATCTTGTTAAAAGGATACGGTCCTATCTTGCTAAGATAAATGTTAAAAGCAGACTCTGGGCCTAAGTAACACAAGTCCCTTGTGCTAGAGGACTTTAAACTTTTGTAGCACCACTTGGTGAAAAAGACTCGGGCCTAAGTCACAAACTTCGGTGAAAAAGGACTCACGCCTAAGTCATATAAGCTTGATATGTTTTGTCTTGAAGATTACCTCGGCTACTACTTGTGCTATCTCGGCAAATGTTTTGACTTGTAAGACTTGTTGGATGAATCGGTTCATCACTTGATTCGATACAACTTGATTTGTCTTGTTTTGGAAGGAACCTCGGCTACTACTTGTTTAATCTTTGTATTGCTTTGTCTGGTAGGATTTGTGAGATGAATCACGGTTCATCTCTTGATGCAGTACTTGATATTCTTCTTGGCGGGAACCTCGGCTATTGTTTGAATGGTTTTGATATGCTTTGTTTTGGCGGACTCGGCTATTATTCATGCAAACCTTTATTTCTAGTACCATTCTTTGAGTTTCCAAGCTCACCCCTCTCTATATATATGTAGGTGATGAAGCGGGGCGGCGCCTAGAAGTATTTATACTGACTTGTTTTGGGATTTTTGTTATCCGACTTGACTTGCTTACATTTGTTTTGTGATTACCTCGGCATATGTGTTACTTGGCCAGATTCTTGAAAATCATGCTTCTTTGCTCGTAACATTGTATTTGTATATGTAAATTTGAGAAGCCTTTTGATCGGGATGTAACTTGTATTTGTTTTGTTATCTGCAGAAGTGCGATTCTGTTATGTATGCATTTACATTTGATCTATACTGACTCTCAAGGACCATTTGTATTTAGTTTATTAAACTTCGCATATGCGAGCCCCTATGATTACTCGATGTGTGTGAAATTTTGTAAGCCGGCCTTTGGTAATTACGGATTCTTGGCCATCTCGACACCGGCCTACTAAAGGCGGGTTGGGGTCGTGACATTTTGACCTTGATTTTTCGAAATGAGTGTTCTGAAGCGAAAGGATAGAGTTGGTTGGACAATGAGAAAAAAAGTGCTTGCGTGCAAGAGGGCCCTCATTGTGAGAAAGAATAGTGGGTTTGTATAGGGTACCTTCTTGGATAATAGCTTCAATGCTAGCATGCACGAAGGGCTTAAGTGTGAGCAGAAGAGAGGGCTTTAGCGAAATAGAAAAAATGGTTTCTGAGTGTCTTCTTGAGTCACGACTTCAATACTTGTGAGAGAGTAGACTCAAGTCGAGAGAGAAATGAGGGTTTGTAGAAAGTGTTTTCTTGGGTCACGACTTCAAGGTCTGTGTACATGAAAATGAGTGATAAGCGTCAAAGTGTATCTCTTAGGTCCGCAGTTTCATGGCATTTTAATAAGCGAAATGATTAGTGATAAAATATTTTTGTATCCTTCAATACGAACAAAGAATTTATTATTGGTGATGAAATAGTTTTGTCTTCCATGACTTAACTTATGAGGCGAAAAATATATTAAATCGCATAATCAATTAGAATTTATTAGTGACGAAATATTTTCGTCTCCCTAACTATTCTTCTAAAACAAAAATATATTTGTCGCCTATTTAATAGAAAGATGAAATGACATTATGCATGATGGAGTGTTTATTGGTAGCGAAATATTTTCGTCTTCCATAACTTATCCTTCGAGACAAAAATATATTTAATAAGCCTAATAAATGGAAATATACAACGACATCGTTTAATAGGTATGGAATTTATTGGCGATGAATTACGTTCGTCACCAAAAAAAATTATATTTTGTGACAAAATGTTAAATCTCCAATGAGCTAAAATAATTTGCGCCAATGCAAATGAAATTGGCGCCTCATTTTTACCGAAATTTTGTTTTCGTCTCCTATACTTTTGAGAAAAATTAAAACAAAGCGACAAAATTAATATTTACGTCATCTTTAGGTTAAATTTTAAGACAAAAAAATTTTGTGACGAAATTTTGTCACAATAGCCTAGATTTCTTGTATTTTTTTTTTATTGATTTTAACGATTTGGTGACGAAATTTGGTTTTCGTCTCTAAAAATAATAAATTTGGAGGCGGAATTATTTCCTCTCTAAAATTTTTTACAATGGTGACGACAAATTTCGTCTCCAAAATGGCGCGAAATCTTCCACCAAATTTTTCAAGGGTGGGAAATTGTTTTGTGACGAAAAATAAAATTTAGAGACGAATAAAATTTTCGCCACCTATTGTTTTATTTGATTTTAAGCATTTGGTGACGAAATTTGGTTTTCGTCTCTAAAAATAATACAATTGGAGGCAAAATCTTATTTTCATCACTAAAACATGCATATTTGGAGACGAAATATTTTTTCGTCACCATAGACCTTTTTTGTTGTAGTTATTAGGAGCTACATTGAAGTCTCCCAAAGGTTTTATCAATAATTTTTCCGCTACGACGAGTGGTAATTGACTCAACATGTTCAAACTAAGTATTATAGAAGGGGAAGAATCACTAACACCATATTGATCTTGTGGGTTTGGTAAAGGTTGAGCAAGAAATCAACATTTTTCTTGAATGCTCAATGAAGAGGTCAATTTTAGTGAAATTGGTCTTAATATCATTAATGGCAGAAATGTTTGAACATTTATAGTCATCTGTCCTTGCATGAATTATTTGTAATCTACCCTCGAGGGTCTTCCAAGGTGGAGGAGCATGAGGGACAAAATTAGAAGGCCCTTAAGAAGGTGTGAGTGTTTTAACATTATTATTATTCCTCCAATTAAAATTTAGGTGATTCCTCCATCCTAGATTATAAGTTTCAAAATAAGGGGATGAATTAGGTTTCTTAAAAGTGTTCATGACATTTGTTTGATCATGTAACACCTCTTTGAAAGTAGGAATTGTTGGACATTGATGTGTCGGGTGTCCCATGGTCTCGCAATTCCACAAACATCTTCTATTTCTGCAACAAATGTGACTTCATTAACTTTTCTTAGTTCCATGGCGGCTCACAGGCCTAGACGAGGCACTAGACATAGTATTTGGGCCTCATAGACTCAGATTAATTTTAATGCCGTAGTGCCCGTGGGAAAAATCAACCCGGGCTTAGTCCAAGCCCACTCAAAATCCCTAGGCCGAACCTGGCTAATTTGAGTTAGCTATTTTTTATTTTTAAAAAATTTCTACCAAAATAAGCTTGAAAATGACATTGACACGGCCAACCTTGAGCCGGGACCGGGCTTACGGTCCGAGTCGAATCGTCAAACATCTGGCTCAAGCCTAGAGTCTCCAGTTAGGCTGAGGTCGAGCCTAACCGATCTAGGCAGGTCGGGTTGTACCGATCCATGGTGATGGGCCAAATTTACAATTCTACCTCTAACCTCCTAGTCAAGTAGCTACTTTTTGCTCAAATTATCTTCTTCCCTAAGTTCTGTAGTGATGAAGGCTTTGTCATGTTTGAATTTTCTAAAGGCTCAATAGTATC